>VZZY01000494.1:147559-170307 GCA_013400335.1 Eurystomus gularis | reverse complement strand
GGGAGGAGGAGGCCGGGGCGCGGCGTGTCCCGCCGCGTCCTTTGCCCTGAGGCCTTCGCCCGCTCCCAGGAGCTGCCTCCCTTGGCGGGAGCGGAATGAGGTCCCGCCGCCTCCGGCTTCTCCCCGGGGCAGACCGAGCTCCCTGCCGTCACCTGCCCGCAGCGGTACCCACGGCCCGGTCGGGGGCAAGGCGGCTTGGGGCAGAGCCGCCACTCCCACGTGTGGGGCACATTCAGCCCCTGACCGCGGCAGGCGCCGGTGCTGGGCTCGCCGACATTTATCTGCCCGAGCCAGGGCTGCCGCCCTCAGCTCGGCGTGGGCCGATAGCGGGGCCGGCTCCCCGCCCCGCTGCCCGCCAGCGCTGGTCCTCCACCTCCTACACCAATTTTCTGCTTTTCTAGCACTTAGGAGTGGTTAGAAAGATCATGACATGCTTTCCACATGGCATCGGTTCCCCAAAGCTGGTCAGACAGTCAGTGATTTCCCCAGTAACAGTTAAAAGCTGGTAATAGCCCAAGTTTTTCTTGCTGAAAAAGAGGACACAGCTTTCTCGTGGCTTCTTGTTTCCAGTGCAACTGGGGAGACAGCAGCTTGAGCTGCCCGGTTTCTAGGAGCTAAGCCACCTATTGCCGCTGCAAAGAGAGCAAGTGCGAAATTCTGTCCATTTTACACTTTCTTTCATAGTTTCTTTGACCCAAACCGGCTTGTCTTGTTAAGTGTGGTAGACACATGGCAACAGGTGTCCTAACTGAAGTGAGTGAGCTTTCCTGGCAGATGTGATACCCTCCAGAGTCGGTGTGCTCTGTAGTTTCCCTTCCCCAAACTGGGAACTTAAAGCAAAAAAAAACCCCACTGCTCCTCTTCCTCTTTTCATGTAACATCCAGAGGAGACTGAAAGAGAGGGGAAGGGACAACTGTCTCAACCAAAAATATATATATGTGATTGACAATTTATGGAGCACCGTCTCAGATATCTAATATATTATTCACCCACAGTCAGTTCCGTTTACAAGGTCTACTGTCAAAACACTTACACGAACCATACCAGAAACTAATCAGGTAACTATATATTAAGAGCAGCAATATCAGTAGTAACAACAAAAGTAACACTTCAGGGAATTAAATGAGAGGCCAGGAAAGGGTTAAGAAAATCCCATAAAGAATGCAGACAGGGATAGAAATTTGTGGGGATAAAAATGACTGTTGGAGACTTAGAAGGTACTGTATTGTTGATATTGTATGTCTGCTACCATTTTAATTTAATCCATTTTTAATTGAAGGGTACTGACGCTTAATGAGTTCATGTTTATGTTGCTGCATTAAGTATGTATACGCTTAATACAGACCCCAACGGACATCTGGCAGCACTGCTGATGCAGAAGTCAGTGCCTGTCTCCTCTCTGCCTCTCATTCCTGTCCCCATCTTGTCCCTGCGCTGGGCCAACACAGCTCAGCTGAAAGATCAGTGAGGGGTTGTACCAAAGCCATACAACAAGTGTACGTTTATCGTGCTGGAAGGTGGTACAGCCTGTTGGGTGATACTCCCCAGCTGTAATGTTAGGGTGAAACTTTTTTTGATGCAAACACTAATAAAGTTGACTCTTTTGTTAATGTTAAAGTTTCTTTGTTTGACACCTGACAAAGGCAACTTTGAAACTGATTTAGATTAGTTATTGGAAGTACAGTACAATGGGATCTTTCAGGTTTTGGCTTTTTGCCTTGCACTCTTCCCTGTAGAAATTACATACCTTAGAGGGACATGCTCTGGGGAGTAGTAAGGGAAGCATGCCAGAGTGTACTGAGAGGTCTTGGTATGAAATAATGCCTGCCTTTCTCTTGAATTCATGTATTCCTCTTAAAAAGATCATTAGTGTGATATCCACCAAGCAACAGTGTGATTTTCCAGGGGATGAGCAGTTGCAGGAGAGAGGGCTGTATTTCCATCTCAGCTCTAGCATGTACACACTCCTAGGCCAGGAAGGAGCACTTGACTCAAGACTTGTGTTTTCTTTTGGGGAACACCAAGGAATAGAAATAGTGAAAAGTATGAAATTATAGCACCATAAGTACATGATAAGATTAAAAAAAACCATTTAAAATACAATAAAGTTCTATTTAGAATTATAGCTGCTGTCTAAGAAAAAATAAGGGAAAATTATATGCATGGAAAGAAATAATTAGGATTTAATATAGAATATTTCCTCTTGAAGATTTTATGATTTTTAAACAGGTTATAAGCAACGTAGCAACTGTCTGTCATTGGTGTGCAGCCACTTCTGAGATGAACAGAGAAGAGCACTAGGATTTGTCCCCATACCCTGTTTAAGAAATATTAAATGTTTATTGACCAGACTGTACCACCAGAACAGCACCATGAATAACTAAAAAGCTGGATTACAGGACCAGTTCACTACTTCATTAGGAACTGTTAGGAACACAGTTTGTTTGCATCTTTTGACCTGGATAATTAGCAGTGATAACTTAATACTGAAGTCCAGAATTCTTTCTAATGCAGTACTGAACACACAGGATACTCCTGCATATTTCCAAATACTGTACAAAGTCCTGCTTCCCAGAACAGCAAAGGACCATACCTTCTCACTGTTCAACACCTCCTCCCTGCTCCCCTAATACTTAATCAAAGCTCTCTAGACTTTTCTTTTAGCCACATATTCTTGTCTCGCCTTGAATGTACCTTTGTTTTGAGTGGAGCCTCTTTGTGTTCCAGCACCTTGGGTTTATAATAGAGTTTACTTTCCTTTCCCTGTTAAGATCTTTGTAAGCTAAGGGTGACAGTCATGGTCACCAGTTCTCGCAGAGTTTCATCCAACCCATAGATATATCAAAAAGCCCTCCTGCATTTATAAAAAACCCAACATTTGGACTAGCAATGACCGTAGCCATAATAATATGACTGATGTACATGAGAGGCAGGTTTTTTGTCTACAAAACTACTGAGAGGACAGATTTATACAGTCCATCAGCTCTTGATCACTGCTATCCTCCATGTCTGGCAATTTGACTTCGGCAGTTTAACTGTAGATCACGGAAAACACCCTTACTGGCATTGCAAAACCAAGCTTTCCAATAGCTACTAATAAACATAAAACTGGAACTTGTCCCCAAATTCTTAATTTGATCCCCTTGAGCATTCCCGTGCCACCCATTACATAATCATGAACTGTTCCCCCTTGATTTTTGTTCTGTTTTCACAGAAATTGGATGTTTCCATCCATTTATGTGCCACCAAAGTAGTCACTCGATTGTATGGGAGAGACAGTTCCTGCTTTTTCATCTGGGCAGCAGCTCAACCAATGAAAAGCAGCTGGAGCAACTAGTACAGGAGTTGTCCTGCTGCCCTGTGGCTTTCATCATACTCATTTACCTATGACAATTACACGTACACAGGCTGGCCCCACACAGGAGCTGAAAGAGGCTTAACTCCCTCAGTGAGAACAGGCTTCAGATAATTTAGCTTTTAAAATCTAGCAGAGAGCACATGCAAATATATTTTTCAAAGGCATGCAGCCGAGCCAATTTGGACAGATTTTCAGGGAATCACAAACGTGTCTTTGTATTTGATGTAAAGGCCACTTTACTGGTAAACTGCAAGCACTTGTTGCCAAGCCTAAGCACTGGAGTATTCTAACGAAAATCCCTCAAGAATGTACTGTAAGCAAGTAAATTTGTTTAGTTTGTTTCTGAAAATACTGAAGTAACGGTGTTTTTTTTCTATAAGGAGTCAGAGAGCTAGCATGGAAGTTGTAGCCAAATTGTTAGGCTATGGTGATAACTGAAAGACAACACTGCCTTACAATAGGAAGCAGCAGGTGAGCTTCAAAGCAGCACAATTGATTGAAAACATAGCACCAACATCTCTCTAAATAACCTCTCAGTAGGATACTACAAAAAAGTACTTTTCCAACAATAGCTAGAAATAAGAATACAGAGAGGATGAGCAGACAGCAAGAATGTTGGCAAAAGCATCAGGATGAAATCTATCTGGAAATCTACAGGTATAATCTCAGCACAGTAATGACAGCAATGGGTGGAGAGACCAGCAATTCTTAGGTAATCTCCTTATATTCAATTACAGGAAAAAGACTTACTCAATGCTCCTTGGTTATTGACCATGAGCCAAATTGTATATGAAAATTGGAGTTATCCCTACAAACAACATGGTCCTATAACTCTAGTACTGTTCTCATATTTTTCGTTGCTTAACAAATAAATAGACAATATAATGCACAAGACAGGGACCTGTGCTCAACCTCTGTTAAATTTCCTTAGCTGACCTCATCTAAAAAAGCACATCTAACTTTCATTATCTAAAAATGTAGTTCAAGCTTCGGAAAGTTTGTTGGCTTCTAATGTCTACTCTCTTACAGTTGTGCGTAGGATGTTCAGGAAGAACATGAAGCGCTTATCTGTATCTACATGCGTCTGATCACTTAGACTGACTCACATGGTTACTGGAAAATAAACTATAGCTTACAATATACCTATGTTCGATGAGGCAGTTAAGAAACAAGGGAAACCTGAGGAAAATTAATCTGTAGGCAGGCAATAATAAGTCCATGGATTTCTTCTCTGACAGGACTATCAGAGGGAAAGCACCTAACAGTCCCATGAAAGAATTTCCCAAACTTTTGAGGCTTAAACATCATGAAAAATCCAGCATCTGTGTCCCACCCAGAGGCCAGGAGAATGCCTAATCAGGTGCTGTTACCCATAAGCTTGAAGCTTGTTAATGCAGAAATGATGCATTGGGTGTTTACATTCAGTTTATCTTAGAACACTCTGTAAATCATTGTCCTTCTCAAGAAAGCTATTTATCTGCTCATCTACAATTTTGCAGTAGTACCCTTCATTATCTATGTTGGTTATGAGAACTTTTTTGTACAGTGTCTTTTGTAAGACTATGTGTACATTCAAGCTGGTTCAAGTCCATGTTTACTGTACTGTACCCACTCACTTCCACTTGGTTCTGTGCCTGGGACAAGGGCACATGTTACTGGTATGTCACAGAGCCGCAGCTGCAGTTAATAGTCTTCAAAATATTGTACCTGCCAAAAGAAAATACATGAATCTAACACAGTCAGCTTGCAGGAAGTCAAACAAAAACTTCAGCAATAATTATGTATGTTCACGTCCGTTGAAATGAACTGCTCTTGTAAGCAAGCACAGTGAACCTGTGTGGTGAACTTCACTCCTCTAAAGCAAAAAATAAGTTTAAAAAGTGCTCAAATTAGAGTACACCAAACTCAGTGAAGTTCAGAATAGCCCCATGATAACATATAACATTCAATACTATGAGATTTTTTTTCTGAAATTGCTTTTGAGGGAGACAAAACAATGTTGCAGAGACCTCCTAAATGTATAAATTCCATCACTGATGCTAGCGTATCATCAGTCTGTTACTTGTCTCAGCAAGAAGGTAGGTTTGCTGAAGTCAAATAAAAGTACTCAATGGTAGGTTAACAAGTTAACTTGTCTGACCAAGTGGGAAAAAAAAAAGAATATTCAAAAGTCACACAAAGAAACCACTATTTTAACATGGTGGTTTTGAATGCTTTATCCGGAAAATGATTATCAAGTCTTCTTGTCCATTTGCCTCATATTGCAGTTAGAGCTGTATCTACTGTATGTAGACTTTTTTTGTTTTGTTTTTTTTTATTTTCACATACCCACAAGACTAACAGTATGTGATAAAATTATTAAGAACAGGGCATAAGAGCTACAGCTCTTTCTTGACCTAAGAAAACTCATTCATTCATTTTGACATAGGCAGCTTGTTACTTATATGTTCTCAGTACTCCTCCTGCTCAGTCAGTGGAATTCAGCCCAATTCCTCCAAAACAACAACAACAAAAGAACAACAAAAAAAGGAAGGGTCGTCAGTATTACACAAAAGTTAGTAAATGTGGCTTTGCTCAGGAAAACTCTGTTAAAGCAAGCTGCACTGGTTAAATAAGCTGTTCCTGATGGGGAAGCTGCTGCACCTATTGTTTATCCAGCAAGCAGCTGATTAGTAAAGAAACACAAACAAATAAATCCCCCAGGACAAACAAACAAAAAACCCCAATTTTGGCATCACAAATTAAAAGCTTTGGAAGTATTTTCAGAATATGAACCAAATCTCTGTAAATTCTCTTTTGGAGTATTGCTGAGTTTCCATTCGTAATCACATCATATCCCACCATTTTTCAAGCCACTATTTATTACTTACACAAACAGAGTTGAAATGTTATTCAACAAATGTATTGATTGTAGTGTATTGTCTTCTTTGGCAGAAATCCAGTATTTTTTTTGTTCATTTATTTCTTCTTCATTTCACCTTAGAATGCTGTAGCTTTCAATCCTTTCTGTTACTTTGTCACTGGAGTGTATTAATAGACCCTCTTCTTCTTGAATTCTTCTGCATAAAGCCACTGCACCTGTACTTTTTTCATACTTTGTCACCTACAGATTCTTCCTTGACGTTGTTTCTTCCTTGTTACTTCCTTTTCCTGATTATGTTCAGCAGTTTGGCATTTCACTTAAATTCATGGCCAGTATTTTAATCTCATATAGATTGCCACACAGATTGTGTTTTCTATTTCTTTGGCTCACAATACAAAGGAATTTCTTTCTTCTGTTAAATATTTGAGTAGATACTGGATTTAAGACCACAATATTGTCAGAATGGCTTTCTTACAACTATCTGTTGCTTCCACTTGACATCTTCAGTAAAAGGGTATTTTGTTTTAATTCTTGCCTCCTTCTCCAGCTGCAGCTAAACTTTATTTGTTAAAGACTTTATTTGTTTAGGTCTCATAGCACACTGCTTTCAGCTGATCTGAAACAGAGTAGTGTCAGACCTGTTATTCTGTTGCATCATTTTTATTCCAATACTGGAATTTTACTTGCCTAAGAGTTGTGTAACTGCCCGGAGGATTGGGATGTGTACGCCTGGAGTGACACACCAGCAGTGACACAGTGTAGTGTTCCTAAAACGTGAACTCTACATTGCTGTTTCCTCATAACCAAAAACATACAATCAAAGTTGTCAACAGCTCAATATTAGGACCACAGTTTATCATGCAAACAATGAAACAGTAGTGAAACATTTGTGACTGACATAACCCCCAAGATTTGCCATAGACACGGACACTCTCCAGGCTGGGCAGAGCAGCCGCAGATGCCACCTAGTGCCAGCCTGCACCCAGCCACCATGCACTGAAATTCTAGCAGCTCCTCAAGGAGTTGAGGATTCAAAGCCAAAAGTGAGTGGGATGAGGAAGAAAAGGTGCTAAGCCAGCTGGCTCACGGAGCTTACCTTCTGGCTGCCAATGTAGGGAGCAAAAGTGGTTTTGAAATGAGCTTCTGCAACTGGGTCAGTGCTCGCAGCTCTGTGCCCACACCCACTGCCTTCACCCACCTGCAGTCAGTGAGCAATGCCCCTGCTCCAGGGAAACCCTCATTTCACTCATTTGCTTCAGCAGAGCTTGGAAACTATGCCATTTGGACTCTTAATTGTCATCTGCTGTGGTAACTGGAGCCTTTCAGAAAAAGAAATAATTTCCTGTATGAAATCAGGCGGAGGAGGGAGATAAAAGCTGGTTAAAACAATAATAAAACAAAAGAGCTCTAGAAATAAACATTAAAATAAAATTCCCTCATGATGATTGCAGGGAATTTTCTTGCTGTTAATTGACTGCCTAACGTGCTCTTCTGTAATGTATTCAGCCTCTGGTTGCTTAGAATGCAAAGTTGAGGTAACTGAGAGGACACAAAACTTCTCTTGCCTCAGAGGTGGAGTATTTCTTGGCACAAAGAGAAATTCCTAGGCTGAAGGAGCATCATCCTACCATACCTATATGCTTAGTTAAAAGCAAGCACAAACACAATTTTTCTCATTTTATGATGCATGCTTGTACTTGGACTTATACATAAGTTTGCAGCTAAAACGTAGATTTACAATTTCTCCTCCTACTACACAAGCAGCCAGTATGTGTATGAGCGGGAGGAATGAAGGTCCTGGGTATGTGGTGATTCTCTTAAAGCACAGACCAGGATTTTTTATTTTTATCAGCAATAATCTGGAGCGAACACAGCAGCCCCACAGTCGATAGGCATTCAGGTGAAGGTGCAGCAGCAGACCTGCAGGCACAGCTGAGGAGACTATATATTTAGAGAAAATGAGCAGGAAATCTGTATATTTTCAAACAAAGGTTGCTGAGTTTTGTAAGTAACCCAAGCTCCTGGCCAAATAGCAGAAGTGAAAGTTTCTATTTTAAATAGGGCAGAAAAAACCCTCAACAAAAGGATTTGAGCAGTCTGCAGCAAGGGCTGGTGTTCAGGCAGCACAGAAAGCACTGGTGGGCTCTGCAGTCTGTGACAAGCAGCACGACAGACATTACTTACAAGGGACACTAGTGCCAGCATCAGCCTATATGTGACAGAGACTGGGTTTCAAGGCTAGACTTCCACCCATAGCCTTTACCTTGCCCTCTTCACAAGCGCTCTGAGCGCTTCAGCCGCCTTTTGCTCTCACAGCTTGGGAGCGCTTGGCCTTCAGCCTTGAGGGCCCTGCTGCTCAGTGGGGCATGCAAATTTACTCAAATTTTTGCTAGAATAGAGGACAGAAAAGATGCATTTTCACATGCTGACTTCAAATCAGGTAGGATGTGAGATAAAGAACTACTAAACACCCATCTTTGCATGAACATAAAAACATTTTCAGAAGGGAATTAGTATGTGTCTTAACAGGTACAGTGTCCGGTGTTCACACAAGCTTGGAGCCAAACGTTTGTGCACACAAGTAAACGTAAAACATAGCCAAAGCAGTCCCCTATGAGAAGGGAATGGTTTCAAAAAGGGAGCTGTACAGTGATAAAGCCTTGCCCCGGCTGCAGGGAGGGGTCAGCGGTTCCTGTTTTGGTGAGAGGAAGGATGAACAGCAACCAACAGCCCCTCCATCCTCAGCCCCTCCGCCTGCCTTTACCTTAGAGGTGCTGAGGCAGAGATTTATGCTGTATTCTAGCAAAAAATTAAATAACAGGATCACTCCTATATTCAAAATGAGAACGGTATTTAAGTACACTAAACCCCTGCATTCTTGAAGAAAACACTTCCTTATCTGAGCAAGAAAAAAATGATAAAAACAGAGAGGAAAAATTATGAAAATTAGAAGTGACCTACTGTAGTGGAGCCAAAAGTTTGACAATATATGGACAGCATTCAGGATAGATTTCTACTTTACATTTTGAATATAGCTTCTGCAGAAGCTGCATCTTAAGTGATAAATATGTTTTAAGATTGAAATAGTGATTATCTGAATTGACGGGTTTTTTTCAGTAGATAGATGGATGTTGGACACAGGTAGCATTAGCAGCAGCCACACAATTTATTCTCTATGTTTTAATCAAAGTATTTTGTGTCACTCCTCCTTTCCTCTGGATTATTTCTGTACCTGGGCTGCTGTTGTAATTTTTAAATAGGCAAAAGACCCTGATTGCCAGTGCAGGAAATAACAAGAGAGTGCAGGATCATTACTGTTTCAAATGATTGTGTCCTAATTCTGTTGAAATGAAGATCCCTGGGTATCATTTTAATTACATATATATGTATGTTTCTATTACCTATGAAAGAACAGAACAAACAAGTAGCTTGCTTTTTTTTTTTTTTTTGTAAATTTAACTATTGAAAAATCCACTACAGAAGGAATCCATTGTGTGGTCTTTCGCAGAGAGTTTTGGCTGTTGAAACTCAAAGTTTGAGACAACCGAGACGTTGTTTTACCCATTAAGCTGCCGCCCTACGGTCTTTGGGGGCTCTAAGATAGACAACAAGCAGTTTTGCCTCATTTTGGGAGTGGTAGCAGGGCTGCTCAGCACGGGGCTGCTACACAAGAGTGCACTTCCATTGCTAGGATGCAGATGACTGGACTAACAAAGCTTGTATTGGAACATTTCCTACGCACAAGAAAGGCAATGGGAGGGAGTTGCCAGATGGACATCTGAGACATGGCAGCATTAATTAATTCTTACAGGAATGCTTTCAGGAGTTACAGAAAATACAAGTTATTATGGATGACGTTAAGTACATCATCCTACAATGTGAAACAATAGTCGTGCTCAGAGGTGACTCTGTAAGACCTGTACATTAGTCAGTGGATGTAATCCGTGTGTTCAGAGGCTTTACAAGCTCACATTAGAAATTATTTGTATTACTTTTTATTCCCAGTGCTGCTGCAATATCTACAGTGTGGAGACAAAATGCCACCCAGTTTACTTTTATGCTTCACCAAAGTTTTTGATTAGCAGTCTGTATTTGTGTAAACACATGTAGACCAAGCAGCACAGATACCCCAAAGACATAACAACCAGCAGGGTACAGAGGAGGTTACTGAGGCCCTCGTGCTCTGCAAAATTTTTATTGTGATATTATTGAATGGGAAAGTGGAGCCCAGGCACAGCTCTGTTTATGAATGTGTATGGAGAGAACCATTTTTGCTTATAAAAAAAAAAATATTTTAAAGTTGGCATGCCACTGTATGTACCAGACCCTCACAGCTTGGAAGACTAAGAACTTTTTAGGAGGATTAAAGAGAGTCCTATTCAACAAGTGAAAAGGATGAGCTCTTTTTAAAGTGTAAACCACACAGTTTCATTATGTATAAAATAAAATGTATAGGAACTCTAAGAATGTAACAGAAAATGAAACTTGGATTCAAATTTACGTCATGTTACTTATTTGGGTAATTCTCAGAGAACCCTAGGATAGCAGAAACAGCTGTTGAGAATTGCTCCTTATACTTCCTGCTAGCCAGAGAAAAACAAATCCTCAAGGCTCTTGATTCTATTGTTAATCTAAATAATACATTAATTGTTGCACAGAGATGTACGGGCCAGTATTTAGCCCACAAATTGATAATTAGCTAGGATCAATTTATGATTTTCAATGTGAAATGGGGTCAGAGTAGGTGAGAGGGCAGAAGGGAGCAGCTGTGCATACACAGCAGGAAGGTCACTGGCAATTGTTGAACCATGATCAAAGGAGTTGGGTGTTTTTGTGTGCGCTGTGCGCAACACGTGAGCCTTCCTGCAACTGCAGGGAGCAGCCACAACTGCTACATTTTACAATGTAGTCTGTGGGTTTATTTTAAAGCAACAGCATTTTTTTAGTTAAATGGAGGAAGGACTGTGTTGTGGCTATGACTAGCTCACAGCATGCTCGGTCCAGTTCCCCCTTCCCAAAGCCAAGCAAGTCATTTAATTTCTTGAAAACCAGAAAGAACCATGTTTCCTTTGGTAAAACGTGAGATTGAGAGCCCTACTAGCTGATCATTAGATTCATACCTCAAAGTTCTCAGTCAAGGCTACTGCCACTATGATCTGCAAACAAAGGTCTCTGAGCCTGCTGAGCCAGCTCCTTTACAGCTCACAAACTCCCAGACTCCGCCTTTCGTCATGGCTCTTCTATTTGTACAGCTCAGGCACTGGGACGAGTGAGCTTCTCGGCTACATCTGAATCATAAGTGTCTGTGGTCTTTTAAGAAAGTCGAGGTCCCTGTCCCAGCCAATATGTAAAAAGAGAGTATCAACAAGCAGTCCCTGCAGATATCAAAGGACCCACCATCTGTGTAAGAGTAAACCTGCTGCTTAAGTCTTTGCAAGATAGATGAACTACAGCATAGAGCTTTTTAGCTCAGGGTTTTAAGTGACCTTTCTAATTTCTGAGGAGAAGACAGAAATGCAGCCTGAATTTGAGCCTCCTTTGCACTTTCTGTAATGAACCTGCTCCAAGTTACCTGAAAAAGTTAACATCCAAGATCAAGAACAGGGCTCCAAAGGAGGACTCAATTCATACTCTCTGTCAGCCCTCTGCCTAGTGAGTGAAGATAAATGGCACAAAAATCTGCGCTTTAACTAGAGTGATTTTCCGTGTCATCTCCCCATGGCAAGTGCCTAGCTTGCCTTGTCACCAGCCAATGTCCACAGCTCACACAACAGCCATCTACAGTGCCATTGACCAGATTTTCAATCATTCTTTATCCTAAACTAAACTCACTATTTCTCCTAATCTACAGGTGTCTAATCTTCACTGTAGGGAGGCCCAAAGTCCTCCAAGCATTATGGCTGTGCTGCTGCACAATGGGAGGCAGAAGGGGAGGAGAACAACCCTCCCCAGCTCCTGTCAGGCTCACTGTTCAATCCTGCTATAGCTCACGTTTCTGTCAAGGAAGAAACGGTGGTCGTTCTCAATGTAACAGTCTGCACCATCAATTAAATAAAAGTAAAATTTATTTGGCATAGGACAGAAAAATAAGGAGAACAAAATCACATACAAAATATGTTAAGCAAAAAAAATTCACAGAACTAGATTAATATTTTATAAAAAGCTCAAACTTTAAGCATCTGATAAAAACATGTTACCTTCTCCTCAGCCTATGGTTTAAGTTACGCTTCTCTCTCTTTCAAAGTCTTGTGTGACTTTGGAAGTCCAAATTTAGAGGCCTTAATTTGCACGTATTGGTTTACACTAAAGAACATAACTGACAAACTGTATTTCAAAATGGCAACATACTGAAGGGTTGTTCCCCTTTTTAAGACACGCAGTTTCCATTTTTTTCTTTTAGTCTGCCTACCTACCTGCCGCATACTCGCTCACTGAGAACACAGACATGTGCCCTGCTTCTGCTGAGTAACTCCAACACCCTGCTTTTTACCAATGCTCTAGGTTTACGTTTTAACTGAACGGGCCAGACACTTCAACCTTACATGCTACAAGATCCCTGTTTTCTCCCAATGTACATGAAGAACTATTCCACAAAGTACACTTAATGTGTTACTAGATACCTTAGGTAAGAGATTCTCCTTATCTCCTGGTAAATACTGCTTGAAAGATTAAAGTTCATATAATATATGTTATACAGAGTCAATGTACCGCCGTAACAGGTTGTTTGCACCCCGCTGTGAGACAACGGTGTTCACACTCACTGTGATGTGATACTACGTACACACACATTTTATACTGTAATCTGTACTCCAGTATTGATAGCAACATTCATCCAATTGCTTTTTATTTCCTTGAGCAATCTTCTCCTGTGGCAGACGGGCCCCCTCTAGGTCTCTGAACATTTGACATTCTGTTTGAAATAATCCCAGTTTGATCATTCAACTCCATTCTTTCCTTCCAAGGCAAAAAGTACCCTTTCTATTTCTGTATTTGTGCAAAGAAAATTATTGTGTTACAATATATGTGAAGCATGACAGCAGTTATTTCCCTCATCCAATAGAGACCTGTTTCTACAAGTGACACATAAACAGTTGTTGCTGCAAGGAGAAACTATCGTCCAGTTTAAGTGCCAATTTATGGAACTTCTTTAGCAGTTTAGTCTTGTAGAAAAAAAAATATCATTTTTATGATTCTTTTAGTGTTGGGAAGTGCAGGATTCTAAGCAAGAACTTTGCAACCTTATTTAAAAAGTAGCTTGTTTACAGAAATACATGCTTCCTGAATCACAAGCTGCGTTTCCTCTAACAACTCTGAACATTAATCAGTGGCCTGTTCTCCCAGCGGCTGGTGCAGAAAGTCACAACAGATACAACGTGCTTTTCTTCCAAAAATATCGAGCAGAAATTATTGTATCACAATTAGCAATGACATAAAAAGCTAGTTTGAGGTGTGAAGGTTTATAATACAATGCCATTGAAACAAACCCAGTAAATCTTGCATGCAAGCAGTGAATAAAATTTAGTCCTCTAATAACCTATGGAACCATGCTGAAGTCAGCTGGGCTGTATGGACAGCAGCATGAGACACTGGTTTTAGGAAAGGGTTAGATTTCCAGAGCAATACCAACAATTGATGGTGAGGCTAACCAGTGCCCACTTGTACCTCACCTAAAGACTGATCCAATAGTCTCTCCATACGCTGAGCTCAATCTGAAGTTAGCAGACCGAGCACACTGCAACAGCAGGACTTGGATCAAACACTGAGTAATGCTACTGCTGGCACTACTTACATTAGGACTCGGAAGAGCAACTCCTATCAGTTTTTCTAATGAGACATAGAAAAGTTGACTAAAAAAGTCATAAGGCACCATTGATTCAGTCTGTTTCATATTCTTCCTTTTTAACACTTCATAGTGAAATAAATAATACCGATCATACTGTAAATAGGTACTGATATATGAAGCAATATATTGAATGATAAAATGTTGCACTGTTCTGGAATATATCTAGGGACTTTTATAGCAAAAGATATAAACAGTAAAGTTGTTAGGTGAAAAAAAAATACCTCTTTCTGCATTGTCACACTATTTTACATATATGCCAAACATCCGTTCTGAAGAGGTTTCTGTATTACAAAGAAGTGCTAAACTCCAAGCAGCTCAGGTTTCTTGGCTTGCTGACATTTTAACGTGAGACTGAAGCTGGTTTGCTGAGTCTCTGGTAGTGGTCCAGAATTTCTGGTCAGCAAACCTTGCTCAAAAGATTAAATACAGGCTATTCTGAATGATGCAGAGAGCTGGCAGAACAATGTGCAGCATTTCCATTGACTTAAGTAAAACAGTCATGCTAGAAGCAGGTAAGTTGCAGAAAAGGTATCGTTTCTGGAGGGGTTTTTTTTTTTTGGCTGCATAGCTGTTTGCATATTAAGAAGGATTTGGCAGGTCAAGGTACTGAAAATATTGTATTCTTAAATTCAAAATGTTTTTCCTTAGAAACTTAAGTGCTTCAGTTTAAAAATATGAATACAATAATTTATCCTTTAAGTTATTATCCTAAAAAATCTTGTTTGGACTTCTATTCACAATAGAATAATATTCTATTCTAATAATATCTCAAAGAGACAGGCACTTTGTTTAAGTGACATCCATAAAATACATATACAAATTCAGTATTATGCTAGGTTTGATCCCAAGGTGCACCTGTCACATGGAGGTCCCACTAGTATCTGTTTAAGAAACTTTTACAGCCACGATCCTGCAATTAGATGTAGATACATCCCTGCGCCTGCGCATTTAATTGCGGGTTCAAGACCATAAATAGTAACTTAAAATAGATCATTAGATACAAAAATATAAAAACAAGGTACGTAATCAAATGCTATCACAGCTAACAAGATTTTGTAAACAAACACTGAAAAGGCCAAATTAAATCTGATCTGGCCAAATCCAATTCTGTCTCAACCCCTGCACAGCGACTGTCCAGGCTCTTGGGCAGAAAGGGGATCTGCCCTTCCGTGCCCATTGACAGAGCAAAAAGCCCTATGCATGAATATTTCAGTGGGGTCCAGATCCTCTTTGGCTAAATTCCATAGATTTTCAAAGACTGACCTCATTCTAGCCACAGCATGTACTTAGGATCATGTCTCCCATGCTAGAGAAACATTTTCTTAACCTACATGACCAGTTTTCTTTTTTGTTTTCTTCTTTTTTTTTTGAGAAACACTCTGTGAAA
Source organism: Eurystomus gularis (assembly GCA_013400335.1). Taxonomy (NCBI): domain Eukaryota; kingdom Metazoa; phylum Chordata; class Aves; order Coraciiformes; family Coraciidae; genus Eurystomus; species Eurystomus gularis. The sequence continues at coordinate 154,855 of VZZY01000494.1, read as the reverse complement.
CACGGCTGGTGATACAGGCTTGGCAGGGATCCCAAGGAGTATATTGGAGAAACAGAAACTCTTGAGAAGACAAAGGAGAAAATTTTGAGAGCTAACCTTCAGAACTCCAATTAACGAAGAGCTATTGTTCAGCAATATTTCAAATCCAGCATTATAACCTTCCTCTAATTTACAAAGGCATTGTAAATGTGTTCAGATCTATTTGTAAAATGCACTCATTCAACTAACTCTTTTCTCAGGTACAAAATTCAAAAACTGTTAAACCTGCTGACCAGTTGTCACAATGTTAGAATACTTTACGCTCTCCCCTATTAACGTGAGCCTTGCAGCTCTCCGTGGAGACTCCTTTCAGCAAAGTTTGAAAGGACAGGCTTCATGGTAAACTCAGAAGGCCAAATCTTCCCATTTCTCTTGAACCAGTGCAGAGAGCAAATTTTGGAGCTGATGCTCCCACTTGAATGCACAAACTCCAGACCACCTTCACTACATCAAGGGGCTTTCACTTACAAACATTTTTTACCTCAGTGCTCTACTGTAATGCAAGTCAAATACAGTCTCTTTGAGACTTGTGACCTAAGCCCCAGGAAGCTTTTCAAATCAAAACCCATCATTTAATTGTACCAAAGAAACAACTGGAAAGCAGCCTGTGGAGCACTGGTGTTAGTGATGCTTTACAGAAGGAGCCTGCAGCTACAGTAACTGCTGTATTTGCCCCAGGACTGCTTTCTGAGGACTCTTTGCATGTAGTCTCAGGTAGAGGGCATTACAATAACCCAGGACACAGATGACTCTGAGTTGGTCCACATCAGAGTAGAGAAGCATTAGGTGACTAAAAGCATAACACTATTGAAAAAAAAAGGGAAGAGGGATTAAAAAAAAAAAAAATGTATTTTTATGCTCATGAATTCTTCACTTGTGCTTTTCTGTGCAAGATTCTCCACAGATAAAAAATAAGGCCAGGCATACTCCATCCCGGGGGCAGGATGTGCTATCTATTGTTTAAAATAAAATTTACTTAGCTAAGGTGAAGTGAAAATGTTTAGGATGAACTCTTGGTCGCCACGTGGTAGGTCTATAGCTTGCAGAAGCAGATCGGCCAAGTTACGTATGCAAAGAAGGATCCAGGGATCTCTTGACTACACAGTCTTCCCCAGCAACTGTTTTTTAAACAGGAAATAGGTTGTACTTGATCATTCAAATAATACAGCCACTGTACCCAAAGTGAATGAAACAGCTTTGTTCCAGCTCTCATTAAATTCAAAGCCAGACCTCCTGCGGAGCTCTCAGGGGACAGGGCTGGACACAGTAAGCATGATGCACGTATGTTGTGTATGGTCCACAAAATGCCTTTCATGACAGCCCGCAGTATAAGCAAATAGAATTTATAGCTTTGAGCAACTACAGTTCATAAGCTGCATCTATTACTTCTGTAATAAGAGACTGAAGTTTGTTCCAGCTGACAAGCCAAAAGTGGAAATAAAGCAAAACAGACAACTTTCCAATGATGTGGACAGGAGAGCTGACTTGAAGGAAACTTGAAAACAGACGTCGCCCGAAGGTGGGCCAGAACCCATTTCACCTTGGTATAGGCGGAAGCGGGGGGGCACCTCTTTCTTTTCGGCCAGAGCCACCTAAAAAAGAAAGAAAGTTTTCTGTGTTACTCCTCCTGGTTTCTTTTAAATGGGAGCTTACATCCAAGTCATTAATTCAGTAACTGGTGAAGATCTACTCATTTTCTTACCTAGCCATAGTACTAAAAAAATATTTGTAGAGTTTCTGGTTTGTTTAATAAACATCATCAGAACTTCAAACAGTGTAAAAGAAAGTTTTTAACTGACACTATGCCCAAATGTCTGGAGAGCATATGTATCTTAGTCCTTTGTTCCCTTCTCAAAACAGACTTATCCCTCATTAGCCGTCCTGTTTTATTTGAACACATACCTTCTCAGTGCTACTTGCAACACATGCAAATATCAATGAAAGTGACAAGCTCTAAATACAGCAACCTTTCAAAGCTCTTCATGTTTTTCCTTATATGAACATTTTCATTGAAAACTCATGAAAGAAAACAAAAAAAATTCATATATTTCTTGCCTTTCTTTGTCGAGTAATACGAATGGGATGAAAGCTAACAGGGCAAAGTGAAGGGTCAGAGACCAACAGGAATTTCTGCTCCAAACCAAAACCTCATCATTTGGAAACAGGAGAGAGAGAGAGAGAAAGAGAGAGAGAAACATCTGAGTGTACAGATCTTAGGATACGAGCTGCCGATGTCACTGGTTGTGAAAGAAGTAAATTGATCCTTGGGCGTATCAGGTAAAAAACCACCAATGAAAACAGGAAACATTTATGCTGCTGTAGAAGACATGGTTGAGCCCTGAGTTGGAATAGCGTGTGACACTGATTGGAAAAGACAAAATCAAACTGAAATGTATACAGAAGCAACCCTGATGATTATGGAACACAACTTGGAAGCAGAGTGTAGTACATCCCAATCAGTCCAGCAAAACAAAAGCTAAGAGGAGGATATGACTGTTGTCTTAAAAAATATGAGGGGTTAACTCACCAAGAAGGAGGATAACTAAACTCAAGGATAATGTTGGCACAAGAATAAATGAGTTGTGCCTGAATTTAGATGAGAAATGAGTAGGAAGCCTGGGTTCTGGCTGCCTGTAGCAGAAGGGCTGACTATAATAGCAGAGGTGGTCTCTTAACAATACGTATTCCAACTTAAAACCCAAACAACTCTCCCCCAAGTTTAAGAGGGCTTGTGCCTGTGAATCCACATTTAGCTTTTTCTGTGAAGTGGGGAAGGGTGACCAGGCTGCTAGTCTGAGAAGTTCTGAAACCTCAGTATCCAGTCTCTCCCCCACCTGCATTATTTTTAGGATGATATGCTGAAATTCCAACGGCAGAGGTGGAACAAACTTACCTCTACTTTCATTTCTTGCTAGTTTACTGGGATAACTTCTGTTCATGGGTACATATGGCTCTGGAGGTGGCAAATCAGATATAGGATGAAAAGAAAATCTGCTTTCCCATTCATCTGAAAAACAATCCCATACGATTTGTTAGTTTTCAGCTTCAGGAAAGTAAATTTGTATTAATATCATGTTTAATACATGTTTGATATTGCAAAATGCTTACACAGCTAAGTATTGAACCAGCATCCTATTGAGAAGTCAGGGAAGAAGATGCTTCAGGTCAGAGAATGAAAGTTTTTATTAACTTGAACTGATCGCTTAGCCAATTTAATGCAAAATCACAGACCAGGAAAATGGCCATAATTCCCCTGAAATAAGTGCTATGTTCCCTTCCATCTATAATAGATCTGCTTTTTTAACACAGAGACACATACATATATACGTGTTGCCAGAAATGCGGTGTCTCCTGCCTCACAACAGTATTTTGTTCCTGGGTATAGAATTTTTTAATATCCATACCTCACTGATATACAATGAGCTCAAAAGGATCATTAAAAACACACTGATCTCTATGCAGTGTTTTTTCTTAATTTTTATAAAGGAAAAAGAAAATTTGGGTCCATTATGATATGATTTATGACAACAGAGAAACCCATAACTAGTGTCGAAAAATACATCAGTTGAAACTATACCTCTTGGGACTACAGAGTCCCTACTGATGTACTTATGGAGTCTATAGGACTCTAAAGAATAAAGCAAGCTGACCAATTTCTCACTGAAATAATAGGAAATGTTTACGGAGCCCTGCTCCCCACCTGAATTTGGAGGCCCTAGGAAGAAATTGTGAGCTATCTTAAACGTCGTCATTTCTTCACTTGGTTTCTTCAGAACTTTGCAACAATAACTTTCTTGCAATATTGTTATATTTTATTGCATAATGTAATGAACAGCTGAGTAAGTTTTGCCTGGTAGTTGTACATGTGGTTGTTTGCTGCGATCCAGTTTTTCTATGTTTACTCCCAATGGCTGCAATTAGAAACCAGGTTCTGAACCCTGTAAATGACTTGTGTAGGAAAAAACGTGTCTGTGACCCACCTGCCTTATCTGATGTGTGAAAACGCTTCAAAAGCATTGAGTTACAGTTTTATTTTCTCCTTGCTTTTTCTAACCTTATGAACGTCAAAAATGCTAATTTTTGCCTTCCATAATTAGCTGGAAGGTTTACCTGTCCTTTGCAAATAAAAAAATATTAAAAAGAAAGGCACAATGAATCCTCACCTTTTCCATAAACACTACCAAAAAGAGAGACACTTGACATTTTCAGCAGTGTTCTGACAATCTCTTCCCTCACCTGTTTTTCAGCTTTCCAGCCATCATTCTGACTTCCAAAGAGTCTTAACGTAGCTATGGTTTGAATTCGTATGAGAGTCAGAACAATCCCCTTGGACCTTATTTCTGTATTGCAGCAAAGCAAAGCATGGTGAATAAGTTTCTTTTTTTCAGGCTATCTTTCAAAGGGTTATTTTGGAGACTGCATTGGTGTCTTTGCAGTTCTCCTCTATGTATGGCATATTTACTCCATTCTTACTCGGCAGGGTTAATCGAGACCCAAGCGACACCTCCATTGGTCAGAAATCAAAGGTCTGCACTAGAAACAAACCCTTTATCTCAAACCTTTTTTTTTATGCCTTAAGGCCAAAAGCTGCTACACATTCTCTATATCAAAGGCAAACAACTGGGAGGATGGCTTACCATCACCTGGATCCTGGAAGCCATTTCTGATAGCTGATGAAGGTGGTGGTGGTGGCGGTGGTGGTGGTGCTGCTGAGCCTGGCCGGTCAGGGGGAAGTGGTGGTCGTGGTCCACCTCTCTGGTTGTCCAGCCCTGCCCGGGAGGGCAGCTGTGGAGTAGCAGGCAAAGCCCTTGAAGTGCTTCCATTCCTGCTTATGGGAGGAGGTGGTGGGAGGGGTCCTAGAGCAAGGCAAGAGGCAAGCACACAGATGTCATTTGCAGCAGGGATTATTTTGTCAGTGATGAGCCGCTGCTTGTGTCCCACGGCCTCCCGCTAACAAACCGGAGAGGGTGCCCTGGCTCGGGACCCTCAGCCCTGAGGGGAAGTCGCCCTCAGCACCCACTTCCCTGCTCTCCAGCGCTCTGTAGGGAGCTGGTGCTGATTTGAACAGTAGAGTTCAGGGGAGCAGGGTATATCTAAGCAGAAATACACCTCAGTGCTCATGTTCCCATTTCCCTCAGCTACAGAAGCCTCCGTAGAGGTGCTGGTCCCTGAAATCGCTTTGAAATCACTCTAAATTACATTGGCCACAACAAACAGAAGTTACAGCTGGAATTCAGGGTAACGTGGAGGTCCAAACCATAGCCCATTTCCTTTCCATGTATGATCGCAAGGCAAGAGCATACGTAGCAGCAGAGCTCTGCTACCCTCAGAGGCTCTTTGTCCACAGGAGTGGTCCCCTCTGGGTGTCACAGCCAGGGCCTGCAGCAGTGCACAGGGGAATTCAGCTCAGGAATGGCAGCGTTAAGCAGTATGGCATCAGCTCACTCATTTATAAACACATGCTGCATGCCAGCGTTTTCGGTAGTTGGAGCATATCCACCTCCTGCTCAACTGGAAACAGACCTCACACGTAGACCGGCATTCCCAGTGTCTGTGTATCTGAGTAACAACAGGTCAAACATGAAGGCACAACCCACATAACACAGGTCCAGGGTTGTCCTGAGGGCAGGGGAAGGGTGCTTCTCCAAGGAGAGCTGGTAAGTAAGGCAAGAAAGCTGCTGCTGCTGCCAGGGAGAGAGGTACCCATGGTCAGGACACGAGGAGTGGAAGGAGAGGGTGTGGAAGACTATGCGTGTTCAAAGGTTTCGCTACCTCCGTTCGGCACAGTTGTGCAACCGACAATTATGCTCATTTTTATGAAATGCTTCCTTGTCCTGATGAAATCTAGCTACAGACGTGCATTTTGAAAAAGAGAGCAGCAGATATTGTCTCCATCAACAAGCACTGAAACATGCGTCAAGAAACACGCTGTACTTTGTGGGGTTTTTTCTTTTCCTCCTTTTTTTCCCCCTTCTTTTTTTACAGTCTACTGAAGTTTGCCTTCAGGGAACGGTTTCTAAGAATGAGAAGCATTTAGCAACTTTCAGAATAGTTTTGCTTGCTCTCTCTCTCAACCTACATAAACCCCCATCATCTATACTGAACCGCCACAGAATAGCTGTATTTACGTTTATAACTTATTGCTACAACTTCCTTCTATTTATTAAGCCAGCAGAAAGGTAGTGCAAATTTGCTAAAACCAACTGCCTCAGAAAAGAGCCAACCATGAAAGCCCCAGTGGAAGCAGAGGCCATCATGGAAGAACCTCTGGGGAAGTTTGAATTATTGCAGATGCTCTCTGCAACTCTGATCCATGCTCCCAGTCAAACGTGACAAGATTTCTCTGATGTATTTTCTGCAGGCTGTGCTGGCATTGTGCCATCCTTCAGGCTGGCAACCAGCTCTGCAAAGCATGATTTCAGGGCCACTGCATGACTGCTGCAGGCACTGTGCTACAGGAGATCTAGGCTGGTTCAAAGAGCTAGAGAGCAACAGGGATGGCTGTCACCTGTGGGAGCTCCCATGACATCCACCTCTATTGTTCAGGACTGCGCAGATCTGAGATGATTCGAGATTTTTACTCCAAAGGATGAAATGAAAAGCATCTCTACGAGCTTCCCAGAGCTGCCTTCCAAGCAAAGCTTCTACCTTCCCAATGATGTTACAGGGCCTGGCTGTTTGTGCCTACGATGTGCAATCCTTAAAGGTTATGAACAACAGTTGTCACAGAGGACAACGTGTATTATGAAATAACTCAAAAGAGACAATTCCATTTCGCATTTGAAATCTGCATATGGTAAGTAACAACAGTTAGTCTCGCTGCGACAACTGCCACTGTATTTAACAACGGCTGGCAAGGTCTTTTATGACACTTTGTGTGTGGCTGGAAGCATTTGTGCCTCCCAACATGCAGAAGGTCAGGTTCTGCAAACCTCCACTAACCACTAACTCGCGCTGGCTGGCTCAGGACGGCAAACGCTCTCACCTCTCACAAGCTAGGTAAAAACAGCTTCTTTAACATCAAACAACACAGCGGGGAAAGCCCCTGTTTGCAACCCTTTTTAACCACAGTAATTGCCACGAAGGTTGCCGAGACCTGCGCAAGGACACGTGAGCGGGCTGGGGATGCGCCGGGACTTTCCTCAGGCCACCGCGATGGCCACAGCCCCTCGTTTCCAGCCGCGGAACCCCCCGTGCCTGGCAGCGCGGAGCCCCGGCCGCCTCCCGCTCCTCCGGCGCGACCTCGAAACGACCCGG
>VZZY01000494.1:101263-146827 GCA_013400335.1 Eurystomus gularis | reverse complement strand
CTGCTGCGGAGCGGCCTCCGGGCGGCAGGGCGGGCGGGCGGCCTCCCCCGGCATCTGCGGACACAGGAGAGGGAGAGGGCATCAGCATCCATCGGACAGGGCCGTTGCCCAACGGCTTCCGACGAGCCGCGGCCTCTGAGGGCGCCGCGGACGCCTGGGGAGCCAGCCCGGGCCTCCGGGGCTTGGCCCCCAGCAACAGCGGGCGGCAGTCCTGCCAGCTCTGGGGAATCGCTCCGGAGTGGCGAGTGACCTTCTGGTAGTGCTCATGAGCGACAACCTGTGAGGGACCAAAGGGGCCACGAGGTGACACAACCGATACAGCCCTCACGCAGCAAGCAGTAACGAGGGGAGGGAAGAAATGGTGAAGAACAGGTGTTTGGGACCATCAACCTGAAAGCACAGAAATCTCAGCTTTTAAATAATATTTTAACGACCAGCAGTCTGGCAAATGGCTCTTTTCAGGCCTTTCTAGTAGCTGTTACCTCAGGATGCACTGATGCGTGTCAGGAAGGAGGCAAGCTAGCCTTGCAGTTGAAGCACTGTTCTGTGATGCCAGGAACTTTTGTATTAATACAAGTTCCCAAAATAGGCTGTGACACAATAGAAAATACCAGCTCTTGAGCTACTGTTTAGTACACATGTGTTGAAAAATCGTGTTAGTCTATAGAATATGGAAGGTTCATAGCACCCTACAACCCCCATTGCCCAGTTCTCCTTCAACAAATGTGAAATCCTATGTCTTTGACCTTACAAAGCCTCAGACCTTTGTTTCAAGGGCACAAGGCTTCGGGCAGCTCTTTTGGCAGCCAGAAGACGACAGAGCGTGCCCCAGCCAAGCCTCCAACCACAGTGTGCGTACCAGCCAGCTGGGATGCCTCATGCACTGCTGGAGTGGTAAGTCATGCTGCTGTGGAGCTGACGCAGTTGTACTTTCCATTTGGAAAGTAAATCCTTTTTCCTGGTACCCAAGGGAGAATTAACCTGGAATCCTCTTATGCTCCCCTCTGGTTCTGCACACCCACAGCTAAGGCAGGAGCTAGTCAGCCTGACTGTGCTTTGCAGGTAGTAATTCAACGCTGCTGAGATCATTAGTTTTCATCAATAACGAGGAGGCTGGGTGGAAAGAGGAGTCTCACTTCTCCCTCCTAAAACCTGGTATTAACAGCAAAACAAAATTCAAGCTGAAAATTACGTTTCCTAAAAGCCTAACATATTTGAAGATTTTTTTTCTATCCCAGCAGGTAGTTTATTGAAGTGCTATGAAGGTTTTAAACAATATTTGCTTTTTTGCACTGGGACTGCAAGGTTTTTCTTACCAGCATCTCGACTTGCAGCAGATCTGAGCTTTGGCATTCCTGCTTGAAAAAGGCCTCCAAGGCCAGGTGGTCCACCACCACCAAAGCTGCCGCCACCACCACCACCACCAAAACCCCCGCTGCTGCCACTGCCTCCTCCAAAGCCACCGCCACCACCTCCACCAGGTCCTTTGGGTTCTGTTGGAAAAAAAAAATCCCCACATTAGGCAGAGAACCAAGACAGACCCTGAAAAGTCATCTCTTTCATTAGCGCAGTGCATGTAGCTGGGGAAAAATGGACAAGCTTTCAAAACACACAAGTCCTTGTTCAGGTTGGATCATCACAGCTACAATCACCACCACTATTGCACTGTGGAAGAGGTGATGCAATAAACATAGCCACTGTGTTTTGTTAAGCCATCACTTTCCTTTAGTCTGCTCTGGACTGGAAAGCAGAGAAACAGTTGTTATGGAGAATTTGGAACTGAGCATGGATGGAACCTCTGAGAATATCAGGTTGCCTTTGTTAGCATCTTTGTAGCTACTTCCTCTTTCTTCATATCTTTGCTTTCTTATCCTTCACTTCCACTTCTCCAGAAGCAAACTGAGATACAGGGCAATCTAACGGGGAACGAAGAGGGAAGGAGGAAGACAGAGGTCTCCTTCCTTCTGGAGGTGTCTTTGGAGGTGTCTCTGGGAACACACAGAACTCTGTCACTATTGATGATGTTGCAACATATCTACTTATTTAAACATAGCCTAGTGGGGAAAGAGATTTCATTTCTGATTGTTACTTTACTGTAGGTCCAGAAATACAGTAAGAGGATCATTAGCTGCTAATTTTTCCAATAGGCAGGAATTATTTTATCAGACCCTCCTTCCTCTCCCATTTCTATTTAATGTCAATATTTCTGCTGTGACAACATTGAGATGCTGAAAGTAAAATGAAAGTGTTTCCACAACTGCAAATACAAAGAGCCCTGTTCAGAGCATTGCCCACAGGTTGGGATATCTGTGGAGATCAGCTCTCAGATGCAGGCTACAGGGCTGAGGATCAATTGCTTAATTTCTTGGCATCTTGATTTCCACAACTTTGGGTGGGTAAAAATGTCACAGACTTTAAAGTAATTAAAACCTGTGGATGAAAACCACTTTTAATGATCCCACCCAGAAAAAAGGAGGAAGAATGTGTTCATGGGGGACTGCTTCACATCGTCCTTCTCTTTCCTTAAGCATGTTAGTTCAGTTCAGCTCTGACTCACATAGGGTGTGAACCTCTGGAGAAATGCTGCTACTATGGTTTAGTCTTTCTTCATTATTTGTTAATTAATGTAAACAAGATAATTGGCCACATCATTTTAGTCTTACTGTCTACCCCTCCTTTACTCCCCTAAACGCAGTTCTCCAGCTCATTACAATACCTAGAGCGTTTAACTTTGCCTTCAGAGATAGTACTCAAGTGTTTTAAGATAGGTACTTAATTTAGTACCTGGCTGACTGCAAAACTTCATCTATTCTTTTTTATTATTCTTGTTTGGTCACACTCCTTTTGGCATTTCATTCTTTCCTCATCACCTTCCTATCAGCCCGGCCTTTAGTTGCATGGCCAGACCTGGACTGCACTGTGTGACATTTTCTAATCAGTCTCTAGAAGCGTCTTCTCTCCCTAGGCAATAAATACTGTTCCCCTGACGTAGCAGGCCCTTGTTCCTCACCCTTCTGTTTCTGTTCTTTCAAATACTTTTGCTACATGGGCTTTTCCAGCCTCCTCTCAGCACCTGCTGAGATGTGCAGTGAGACACAGCAACAGCAGCACAGCTGGATGTAGGCTTTGTCTCCATTCTGGCAAGCGCAGCTGCTGCCTTGTGCCAGAGCACTGCCGGGCAGGCTGAGCAACAAGGCTCAGCCAAAAAGATAACACCTCTGAGTCACTCCAGGAGTGGCAAAACCGCGTGCAGCAGTGACACACAGGTGGGGCTGTGGCTGCTGCCACTGGGTTTGCTTTAAGTGGTGTTGGGGCCACTGACAAGCCAATGGTATTGTGCCAGCAGTGCCTTTATTTTTATACTGTTTATGCAAAAGTAGAGGCTGAAATTCCACTTTATTCTCTGTCCTCTCCTCAGTCCTGAGAGGGGTTTTATTTGCCTGCTTTGCTGCAGCTCCTCAGCAGAGCCCCTAGTAGGGCTTGCATAGTTTTCTGATTTAAGCAAATGAGAAAATGAACTGCTTTATGAGAGCAAGCAAACAAATTAACACTTTCATTTTATAAGCAGTACTTGATTCCTCGGCTGACCTGATCCATGATGAACAGAATTTTTTTTAATGCATGTAAGCTTCTGGCATTTTATTTTACCTACTTCTCTCATGTCCGTTCATGTGACGATATATAAAATAGTTTTCTGCATTCAGATACATAGAACCATTCACACATACAGGAACTCCAACATGCAGAATCATACTTACTGTCTAGAATTGGAGCACTTCTGTCATTAGTAACAGTCTTCTTTAGCTTTTTTCCTTTGGTAATATCAGATAATAGAGCATTTCGCCCTGCTTGTTCTGACCTGCTTAGGGATGGCTTTTCAGTATTTGCCTGCAAAATAAAATTAAAAATAAGGACACAAAATAGACCTCAACTTCTAGCTACAAAGTTCTGTTTAAGTATGGTAGTTACTTCAGACCTCAATTTCTACTTTAACAGCACTGGAGTGGGTAGCATGTCATGTCTGGTTTTGTGAATGATGTTCTAGGTAGCTGGCCTTGTTACTGACTCGAGGCCCCAAACGCTGCTGCTACTCTAACCCATGCTATTCACAGGAAACAGAACACTTTTATGGGAATTCACATTTTTTTAACTCAAGATTTAAAGTCTGATTTTTTCAAAGCCAAAGCACATCTGTGGCAAATTGCCATTGTGGAGACTGAACAAGAACAGACTACACAAGTAATTTGATTACACAAAAAGATGTTCATCCTTGAAAGTTGTAAAGGACACTCCTAATATACAGATTCTGGATAGATCAGAAGAACGATGGAGGTTTACCTACTATTTTAGTTTTGATAGAAATACTTTAAATAGCAATCACTACTTCAACAATATAGAACTCTTTAAACAGACCAAATAAAACCTTTAGATGCATGAGGTTTATCTCAATGGTCCTTTTTTTTTTTTTTTTTTCAGTTTATGTTTTGGTGACACAATTTTTCAAGGAATAAGCAAAAAAGCCCCCAAACATACACATATATGCGCACACAGAGGAATGTATATATGGTTATTTCTTATAGGAAATGGTGGCTCCTGAAAAGCTTTCTAACTTGTCACTTCAGTGTTATGGAAATTTCCTGAAAGGTGGTAAGAGTTGCACAGAGTCTGTATCCTGCTTGTGGTAGAAAATGAGGGGAAAAAGCAGTTAAAGTCTCATAAAGCCGTTCGTTTTCTCAGTGGCACAGCCCAACCTATCTGTGTCATCAGCTTTGCAACAGCATTTTGAGAAGCCTTTTCTTTCTTGTCAGTGAGGTGACTGATTCTTGGAGGGCAACCACAGCACAAGCCCTATTCCAGCTTAGGCTGACTTACGTCAAGTCTGATGTAGGCTCATCCACCATGCTGGGCCAGCAGTGGATCCTGTGCTCTAATACTGCAGGCTGGCTGAGGGAGCTATGCTGGCTAAGAACTATCCTTACCAAATTCAAACAATAGGACTGATTTTTTCCAGCTCAGGTCGTGTAAGTACAAGAGGAGAACAAGGGAGAAGGTAGGAGTGCATGGCTGGAGAAAGGCAAGGGGAGAGCAAGACTTCAATTTCCCTGGTTTAGCCAACTTGTTGAGGAGCTGTGCCTCTCCACCCAGGATCCCCATACCAGATGGAACCACCCATGGGGGCGGAAGAGGAGGATGGAGAGTCAGTGTGGCTACTGACATCCATAGGGGCGCTGGAAGGGAGTGAAAATGATGGTCTCTCTTGTAGGGTCAACCATCAACCATAAACAAAATGTTGGAGAGCTTTCCCCAAATATCATGCATAACCCTCACCCACATCTCAATGCCTTTGAATGTCCTCCCCTTCAATATGACAGACAGCAACAGAATACAGTGTATATGGTACATTTACCTCCTGTCAAACTTACCAAGGCCAGTGTTGGGGGCGGAGGGGGAGCTGGAGGGGGAGGCACAGGCATGGTGGAAGGCTGGACTCTGTCTGCTTTTGCTAAGAAGCCTGCACAGCAAGACACAGAAATGCACAAGGCCCAGAGATTAATAAAACTTAATAAGTAAATTTCTACTCAGCTAAAAAACATTCTTGCAGCTAATAGCTTTACCTGCTACATTTTCTAAATATAAATAATCTGTCAACATCATGTCATCTTTCATTTAAGGATGCAGCTGGTTTCTGTAAAATGGAGGCTCCCTACACAATCCCCATTGCCATACAAACTTAGACATACAGACCCAGTTTTGCACACATACGCTACCCATACATTGCTCAGGCAATGCACAAAAATGCACTAACAAAATTGAACTCTGTTTAACCCGACAATCTTGGTTTTATGGAAATGCTTCAGGATAATGCCATAGCTATACCATCAATCCTTACTTCAAGAAGGCATCATGTCTTTAAGATCATACTGTGAAGGAGATGCTGACCTTTTTCAACCTTCTCCTCCCCTTAATATGGGTAGGGTGGAAGAGCAGAGCCCTAGGAAAGACTCATGCTTCTTCCGTTCTCCCTGTTTGCTCTGAAGACTCCAAGCTCCATCATCACCTCTGGATGCACCTTCCTCCTCCTCAGGAGCAGCATGCACAGTCATACTCTGTGCACTTTCCCAGAGGAGGAAGAGCAAGCAGGCAGCCCAGCCTCTCACCCACAGGCTGCTGCAGAAGGAAAAGCCTGGCTGCCAAAGCTCACCCTTCCCTGAGCTTCTCTGCTAGAGACCAGGCTCCCATTTCCCCCCCCCCTCCCAAGCAGAAATTCCAACCTCGGGCTATCCTAGGAAGGTCACACCTGAGGTGTAGAACTTCATTGCAACAAAAATATTAAATGAAAAAAAAAGCAAGCACAAGCATCAAGGTTTTTTTTTTTCATCTCACAAGGGGTTTTGTGCCATTTTGGCACGCTGCTCACTGGAACAGTGCCTATCAGAGGCTTCAGGGCTTTTCTAATGGTGCTAAGGCATTTCAGCATATGCTTTGCTCTTGCCCATTCACCTGAGCCAGCTTTAGTAACAGTGATTGGCCACCATTCATATAATATTTGCACAAGACAGATAAACACCGTTGCAATAAGAATAAGGGTTATTCTCCAGACAATCCCAGGCTGATGGCTGAGGTCGCCAGGGCAGTTATTTACAAGAATGCACAGCTCTTATATTCTGAAGTCTTAACTGTTTTTGATAAAACCAAAGAGAACTGTAATAGCACAGTATGCCAAATCAACTTCACACTAGGTACAGTACCCATTACAGTTTAAATGAGCATTAGGAAAATGCTCTGGATGGAATAAAATGGCATTTGCAGTGAGGGTTTGAGGTGAACCACCGCCTACGAAGTCTAGTGGCTCTGAGGCAACCCATGATATGTGTATGAGAAAAAAACCCAAAAAGATTAGAAGTACAGATTTATCTTGCCAGATGCTCATGCTTTGAAAGAATTAGAATATGGCTATAAACCCACACAAATGAAAAAATTGCTGAGCTACCTTCCTTATAAAAAAGCTATTCTGAAAGAAGGCTTTAATGAATTTTTGTCTAAAACCTTTGGGGAGGAAAGGGCTTGGAAAGGAGCCAGACACATCACCCCCAGCTCTGGCTGACTATCTAGAAAAAAACATGGAACTCAAAGCAGCGTGAGGCACTACTACTGTCTCTGGTGGTTGAAGATTTTCTTCCCCTGTACTGCAGAAAATGCTTCACTTTCCGGTTACTGTGAAAGAGCAAGCAGAGCTGAGGGGAAGCTGGTGCATGGTCAGACCAACTGAAAAGAGAAACGGTGAAAAGCCAACCTACGTAGCACTGTGCAAACACGCGGTCACAAAGTCCTACAACCGGACCAGAGTGCTCTCATCAGCCCTCTGGTGCATTACTGTGCATCTTACAGCATCTCCAGAGAAGCATCAGCTTCACATTCAGAGGTTCTCCTTGAATTCAGATATATTCCTGCCTTCCATATTTCGAGCTCTTAGTTGTTACATAAAACTCTGCACAAAGCCCTATCTTTTCCCAATCTGCTTATCCTAAATGCAATATTTGAAATCTGAAGCCTATTAAAAGCACCAAGACTAATGCTGCTTTGTTCTTCAGCTTCCTGTTTAAAAAAATAGTCAACAGGAAAATTATTTCTTACAGCAGACCACAACCATCCTGTTTCTTAACACAGTCTTTTCACAGCTGCAGTTGTCTCTAGTGTAGCTGTGCCATTAGGCTATTTCACCAAGATTTTAACTCCTCCAACTGACTAAAAACACAGAAACTCTGCTCTCTGCGTTGCTTTGATAGGAGGCCAAAGCAGTCTGGATCATCCGCTGTGAGTCTCCTTGGCACTCCGTGTGCCACCAGGAAGATTCTGGACGAGACAGAATAAAGTTTGGTTTGATATCAGGCTTTCAAATGAATCCCTTACGGCAGCTCAGACCTGAATGCAGCAAGTGAGCCAACTAGTCTATGAAGTACTTTCTCTAAAAAGCAGTATTTTTGCAAATGACAACTTGTCTACCTCCCTGTCAGTTCAATGATTGCTTTCTGCATGCTTGTGCTGATCTGTTCTACTTTTTTCTGTTTTAACTGGCTTGTTTGAGATGAGCTTCTTAAGGAGCTGGCAGGGACTAAAGGGAAGTAAGGTGATGCTTGAAGCTTGAGTTCTGTAACGGGAAGCCACTGCCCACAGACCCATCCAGCCTCTCTAAAACCCTCCCCACACACATTAATTACAAAGAGGTGAAGGAGAGAAAAGCACTAGGTGCTCCCTTTTTCCCTATCCCATCTTCCAGAGGGAGTCCTTTTAGTACATCCTTTGATGTACCTGTAGTCACCTGTAGTCACCAGCTGCACACTAGCTAGTACCTCTTCTGGTACTGAAGGGCTTTCTCAACAGGACAGGAGTAGAAATTAGGTACATAGCTGCACACTAGTGAGCTTAGCATTTAGCTACTGCTGAACAAGACCTATAGCCCCTGGGACAGTTACCGGGGGTGTCTGGAAAATGGCATTTTGGAAGCACAGGACAAGCTTCTGTAATAAGACAAACTCAGGCAGAACTGGCTTGAAGTTTAATGCAAGCATCCTGCAGAGTTGTTTACTCATGATGTTCTAGAGCACACGCTTCCTTTAGGAGCCATTAGAAAAGAGATCATATGGCATAACTCAGAAACCTGCGTGCCCACACACAAGTGTAATGCATACACTTATAGAGCCAGTAAGACACCCCAGTTTGTAAAATTTTAGCTTAAAACGCAAGTTACAACACTGCTTCACTCTTACTTTTGTCACCCTCTGACTCTACTCCTGCTGCTGAGAAAGAGAATTTCAGAAACTCAAGCTGAAACTTTGCAGTAAGAAATGCACCTATATCTTTGAAGCTCCAACTCACCCTTGCAGTTCAGTTGTTAGATTTGGTACAATCTATTTTTTTGTCTTCTTTTTTGTAAGCAAAAAAAAAAATAAAGGCGCACTCTGGATTTTTAAAATTGATCACTATAAGTCTGCAGGAGGAATAATAACATACTGAAGAGATGCAGCGGCCTGGGAGCTTGCCCATACAGCACAGCGCAGTGCTGGGGCTGACTGCTGGGATGAGCAGCACCTCTCGCGCTGTAGAAGCAAAGCAGCTGAGTCAGCACAATGCTGAACTTGAATTCTGCAGCTGCTTTGTTCATTGCTGATTTGCAGGATTGCTGTTTGGTGCAAAGCATAGAGATGTCCTGTGATGTTAAGCATAAGTCTGCAATTAGAGGAAAGCTTTGGTTACTGTCCTACCCTTCAGCAGTAGACTCAGTTCATTATTTGTTCCTGGTCAGTGGGAAAGGCCTGGATTTAAGAAATGGACGTTATGTTCAATTGCTAACAGCAGGCACTACAAAATACCTGAAACAGTAACTGATTCACCCAGTAATAAATTTTATCTCCCAAATCTGTTAACAACCAATCTGCTTGTAACACGTGGTGCTGCAGGGTGTTGAACCAATTCCAAAAGACCAAGGCTGAAGGCGTATCAGTGCTTTGAAACCAAGAACACGTCCGTGCGTATTTTCTAGGCAGTATTGTAAATGATCACATCTTTTAAGAAGCTATATGGAAATGTTATACCTTGATGAGCATTGGTGGTGCAACAGAAAGGATTACAGCGAGTAACTCGCACATGTACAGCACAGCGTCGGCCCCCGAGCCCCATACACAAAGGTCTGTATTGTCAGCAAGAGAGAAGGGTTTGCACAGCTGGCAGCAGCAGCTGCTCTCCCACTGCGAGGCAGGCGCCAGCAGCACCGTGCACACCATCCTTCCTTCCAGCCCCAATGGGGCTGCCATTGCTCCGAGCAGGCAACCACCGCAGTCCTCACACCCACTCTGCACTGCCTCAGCTACAACCCCGGTGCCAGGGCAGGCTCTGCAGAGCACATGCAGCCTTCTCCAGAGGGGTGTGCACACAGCCTGCATCTGCTGCCGCCTCATCCTGGGATGCGGCAAAGCAAATCATCAGCACTGCAGAAAGCAGCTCTGATTTCTTGCACAAGCTACCAGGCACACTTGGCTGTCACCACCAGAAATGGCATTAAAATATTGTGATATGCAACACGTCACGATAAAAACTAATTTAATTAAAAAACCAAAATAGAGGAGAAAGTATATATTGCACTCCGCGAAGAGCCCCTTGCTCCATGAAGTAATCCATAAAGAACAATAAGCAAAAGTGGCACCAAACTGAATTGTGTGAAACACAAGTTCTGGGCGTTTCAGATTTAGCTTGGTACTTCAGAAATAATTTCAGGAGCACTACCAATGCTAACGAGAAATGGGACATTTAACGTGGGGTGGACAGTGTGACTGCAAGTGCATTGTTTGCATCTAGTCAGCCATTTTGAGCTGCTTCAGGACTCCCCCTCTTAAACACATTGAGTCAGAGGCAGACAGACAGCTCACTGTGGTTAATCATTTCCTGCATGATTAATTTCCAGGCAAAAAAAAGAGGAAGGAACAAACAACTGTAGAAGTAAAATAGAATTGATAGAACTTAAGGGGGAAAAAAAAACAATTAAAATGCTGATTGGCCCTCTATGCCAAAGGACCTAACTTCCAAACCAAGTATTGATTTGGTACTTCCTGCTAGTGAAAGAATAAAAAAATCTGAATTTGAGGAAATTGGGCTAGGTTACCAAGTACTTTAGTAAGGTAGCTCTCAAAAAAAAAAGGACAACTAGCTGTAAACATGTTACAAAGTTACTCGGAAAACAGTTTAGAATCAGTTTCATACAGACCACAATATTTTTTCATGAGCCTTTTTTAAACAGACTGCAGAACTATTAAGTCATTTTGGTAAAAGAAAAAAGTTACTGTGATGTCAGGAAATTTGTTTGAGTCCCACTGCTCCCCCTTTCCTTGGTGGACCCGAGTCATGAGCAATTCTACGTGTTCCATGTTCCTCCAAAGGCCAGAGGGGCTGTCTGTGTTAAGACTGGTGTGGGAGTGCAACAAGGTGCGACTGAGAGTTTTAGCGGATGCTGAAGACACTCCTCCCATGCAAAACCCTGCCAGTAAATCCCATCTGAAAAAAATCAGATATTTTGCTGCTTCTCTTTTTATTAAAGTTTCTGAATATGTAGAAATCTATAAATAAATATACAGATAGATGGTTTTAAGCCCCTAAAGAATTCGACAAGGGCGCCAAACCAAACCCAGTACAGCATGAAGCTACCTGCGTGTACTGAAGAGGAACTCCCCTATAGAGTGAAGAAAGAATATTTAGGAGATTCTCTGGCCTCAGACACACACAGGTAGAAGAGTGAAAAACCTGACAGGCACTAAAGTAACCTGATACAAGTTTTAATTGAGACCCAAGGGGGTTGCTGTATAACCACCCTATACTCAGCAGGAGAGTCTGGAGTTTCCTCCTCCAAACTGGGATACATTTTTTGAAGCCAATGAGCTCCAGAGGAAGAAAGTGACACCTAAAATAATACTCGCAGTATTTTTAGGTCCTTTAACATCAGTGACTGGTCTTTTAAGGATAGCTTCTGGCTGAAATAATGCTCCTTTTGGTACAGGGATTACAGGACTTTGTGGCCTGAGAAAGGACATTACAAGGGTGTGAGAACGCAAATCGTCCTATCCTGTCCTGAGGAAGCTGTGGTAGCGAAATGAAGCACTAACCTTTCACCCTTAAAATCAGTTGCAGAAAACCAGACAGTCAAAAGAATGACCAACAGAGGAGAAGCTACTTTGGATGCATGAGACTCAGGGAAATTGTGGGGGGCTGCCACTACCAGACAGAGGAAGCCAACTTTATTTGGGACTTTTTACATTTCAAAGAAACACTCCACAGTACCTGAAATGAGTGGTATGACTATGACTTTCCACCAAGACTGAAAAATGCCACCCTCTACGCAAAATGCCAGGGCAGAGAATTGGCCAGTACCTGCGATGCTGGAGAGCTCTTGCCCAGACCCCAAGTTAGAGCTTCCTTTCTCTTTCCACAAATGGCCCTTGGAAGGGTGATGGATGATGGCTTCATTCACAGGTACATGCATAAAGCAGATGAGGCCTATGTGGCTCCAAAGTAGGACTTAGCTCAATCTGAATGATACACAGGAGGTGGCAATAACAGGAAAATCTGCCATGGGGAACTGCACCTTTACAAACTTGGCATTGACCAGTTTGGCGAATGCAACGCTATCCTGCTGTGGTCAGGCACGATAAAGGAAAGAAGACGAAAGCAAGAGCCTGGAGGTCTCTGGCAGGAGTGCATGGGGCAGTTCTTTGGGAAGAAACATGTCAGGCCAGTATTGCAGTGAGTATTTTTTCAGCCTACTTAGGCTGCAGAGGGACAATCTATTTTTTGGTCTCGCTTTGTTTTAGATATACTCTTTTCAATAAATTGCAGACTTCTAATATTTTGCCTCTTCCAACAGCATAACTGAGCTATGTGGAAGGTTCAGGTGCTGAGGTGGGGGGGGGCTAGTGAGGAGCAGTGAGATAAATAATTACAATAGCAAACAGAGCACAACACTACTGAGAAAAAAAATAAAAATGAGAGGATGCTGTGAGATGCTTTCACATCTGTGCATGTTATCACACACACTCACATCCTGCCAACCCCACAGCAGCTCCATATTCCTCTGCCCCTCGTGCTTACCTCCCTCATCCTCAAGAGCCGTGACCCTGCAGGCAGCACCGGCTGCGGCTTACACTGTGCAATTCCCCAGAATCTAAACTCCTCTGGTCTACTTCTTGCCATCACAGGAAAATGGTAACAAAGCAGGTTACTGTGGGGTGTCAGTAACAAGTAACTATTAGAGCACTGAGCCAGCACACGACTGCAGGGTGTCAAAAGCAGCAACAGCCAGATGCACTCATGGCCCATGGCAAGATGCATCTAGCAAACCTCATCTGTCAAAAGTAACCAGAAGTTATATGGCAAAAATCCAGTGGTGCTGCATCCATGGAAAATTACAGCTAAGAAACGGGCCACTGTGGTGTCAGAATGTTGTTTTAATCCAAGTATTTTTAAAAGTCTTTTTCTTTTCAGTGACATATTTTTCAAGATACGCAGAGGATCCTAGGCAATGGCTAGCGTTGGAGGACTGTCCCCAGTCACCAATATAGTCACTATTTGGAAGAAGCAGCAAAGCCTTTTGATCATAAGTGTTTGGATTTTGGCTTGAGACAAACTGACAATGTAAGAGCAAATACACTATAGCCACAAGTTATCTCTCTAACTTACTGAAAACAGAAATTGCTTCCATTCAGTCGATGCTTCTGTAAATTCTTTCAGCCAGTGCTTTCAAAGGAGATGTACAGAAATATTCCTGTCTGCTCAGACTGAAAGTCAGCGCCTGCCCCCACCACAAGGGCCCTGCCCTGGGGAGCAGAACCTCAGCCCTGCAAATGAGGTCTGGAGCAAAGCCCCTGCACCGGGCACTATAGGAGGGAGTCTTGCCAGTGTTTTAAAACAAGCACGCGTGTCATTCCTCAGCAGGAGGTTAGGGCCAAACCTAGCAGGGAAATCTACAGTTATTGGGCTGTATCCCAGCCCTGGAGACAGGAGGATACAACTTGAGACATTGCAAACCTCCTACAGCTCCCTCCCCAATCCTGCCTCCCTGCCAAAACAATGAAAAGCCCTTCTCTCAACCCCTTCACAAAGAAGGGCTCTACAGCAAACAGCTTCACTCTCTCTTCTAGGCAGAAGTGATGGTTAAGCACTGAGGTGGTTGTGCCTGAGCTCTTACTTCAGCTGTCCAGAGCACAGCTGCCTGCAATACTCAATCACTTACCGTCCAAGGCAGCCTTTAGTCAACCCGAATGTTGAAACCGCACACAAGGCTGTTATCCTTGGCATGCTGCCCAACGCAGCCAACAAGGGATTCACCCAGGCTGAATGTGACCTCAGCATGCAGCCCTAAAGAAAAGGACCCTTGTTAAGGTGCTCTGGAGAGGCTGTAGGGACAACCTCTTGACGTAGGGTCAATGTATCTGGGGCAATAAGGGCCTGAAGTCCATCTTATTCCCTTGCCTGTTCCTCCTTGTGAACATTTTGTGTTCACAAAATACTGTTTCTAATACATAGCCCAAGAGCTTCTCTCTGAGGGGGTTGCTTTTTCCAGTGTCTCATTACTGCAGGGGTGATCACTCAGTGTCATGTGGCTGTTCAGTAGCATGTGCTTCACTGCACAGTTTTCTCCCCCAAACCTGAGCCGTCTTAAGCTTGAGGAGCTGTTGGTAAGGTGAACAGGCTAGTTCAGAAATGAAGGATTTCTGAGTATTGTCTCCAGTTTGTTCACTCCTAAATCAGAACGAAAAGCACTGCATTAAGCTGGAAGAAGTCCTGAAGACCAGGACTTTTCCCACCAGCTTATCCTCCCAACACAGCACTGCTCAGCTCTCTGAGTGGACAGGGTCATTTGTGGCCTGACACTATCAGGCAGCCTCCAGAGAGAGGCGGGTGGAGGGTGAGTAGGTGTGTTTCCTGCACCCCACACCTGATGACCCAGAGGCAGAAAGACATGGGCTGGCTCTTGAAGCCCCCAGCTTGTTACTATGGGAAAATAACTCATTCACGTTAACATCCCCACCTTTTGTCTTTCCACCTATTGCTCCATGGGGTTTTTGTTTAGGATGTTGCAGGTCTGACCGCTTATTTGCTTTGTGCAACATAAAAGCAATTCTGCCATTTGAAACAAATTGACAGCGGTCCGGAGGATTTTTTTTCCCCCCCTCATTCTTTCCACTGTTTTATGGCATAAGAGGTCAAAAAGTATCAGAAATCAGTCTTAATGGTTTTTTTGACACTTGAGCTGTTGCAACTTTCAGTTAGCATGGAAAAAAAGTCTTAGGAACCAAGTTTGGTAAGCAAGCCCTAAGATTTTGCTGGTGGACTTCTGCTGACCACAGCTGCCTGCTGGTTTGCCATGGGTCCCCTTCACAGCAGTATAAAAGATCCTCTGCAAATCCTGAGGCTGGGATGAAAAGAGCCTGTTTGGAGCCATAGCTTACATTGTGGGGGCTTTAGGACACCCCACATCACACCCTTACCATGCCCAGAGCACTAAATTAATAATGTGACCTGTGTAGTGCCATTGCTGAAGGCATCTTCATTCACCTTTCTCTTCTGACCAACAAGACAGCATGAAACTGCAGTTGAAAGCATTTTACCATGATGAAGGCACACAGAAAAGGATCAAGGATCTCACATATTGTCAGATTATTTTACTTCTCAGTAGGCATAGGTTTAGAATTCAATTGGCTTCAGCATTTAAATAGGCTTTTTTAACATAAAGTGTTTTCTTCATCATAATCAACTAGATCTTACTAAACTGGCAGTGAACTGTGACTGGCCAGCATCTATAAAATAATATTAAAATAGTGTCTACCTCTAAAGGCGAAATCTGAGGCATAAGGGCCAAACATGTGGAATGAATTTAAAACACCGTTTTCCAATCCCTCTCTCTTGTAAATATTGCAATATTCCTATAAGAATGTTGAAAAAGTACAGTGCACAGAGATTAGTTCAGGTTTCACATCAAAAGCCCAAACAAAAATTTAAGTGGCCTGGGCAGTCAGCAGGGAAAGAGCAACTACACAAGCAAGAGTGCATTAGAGTTTTACAGCCCAGGTGTCGACATGAATTAGAGAGTAACTTGAATACCTGTCATTAGAGGAACAATCAAAGACTGATCTGCCAGAGTGTGGGAAAAACAAAACAAAACCCAACCCCAAGGTAAGGCTGCCTGCTCCATCAAAGACAGTTAAAAAAAAAAAAAACGAATACCACCTCAGAGCCCAGTTACCATCAATAAAAGCCTCGGTTCAGTATAGCAAGCCCCATAAATCAGTTTTGTTAAGAAACAGGCAACCAGGTCTGGTAGAGATTTTAATTAAAAAGAAAAAAATAATCTGACTTTCCTTTCCAAAACTTAATTTTGGATCATTTGAGGCTGTGAAGTGCTGAGACTCCAAACCTCCACTAAAATGGGTGGAGACTGAAAGTCTGATTTTACTCTCAGAGTTCATGGCAAGGCTGTGGCCAGTTTTCAGAGTGGGCTGGATGAGACCCATTGTACCCTATGACCTTGCTAAAAGTGTTTGAATTATTTGGGATGATCAGACTTAAAGACTAGGATGGGTACACCCCATGAACTCTCTTGTTCTTTGCTCTGCAGGGATTTGCACTGTAGCTCAGGGTTAGTCATTAAACCAGATCATTTGTGAGGCACTGAATCATATTTGCACAGCAAGTAATGGAATTTAAGGAATGTCACAGTCAGCAATCAAGGTTGGTGGTGGCTCCCACAACACCATCTTTTGGATGCAGAAGGCTGCTGGAGCAAGGACCACAGCCACAGTCCGCACAGAGATGCCATCACTTCTGTTCAGCAATGCTGGCAACTTGCTTCATGAACTTTGGGAGATCAGCTAGCTAGATATACTACCATCTGTCTCAAAGGACGATGACCTACTGAAAAACTCCCCCTAACTTTCCCTCTGTGTCTTGCTCACAGACCACAAACTGAACAGAAACTCACATCAGACCTTACAAACTGACTAGATACTAAATTAAGACTCATTCTGCATATGACCTGTACCCCCTATGTTCACAAACCTTCTCTAACCTCTGATGTCAAAAGCTATAAAATATTATTTGATCTGCCATTTAAAATGCTTATTTCAATAACTGAGAAAAGGTTAGGTTCTTTGTAGATTCTGCTGGGCTGTTAAAAAACTATTTTTTATAAGTCCCATGCCCAAAGAAATGAATACAAGTTTGCAAATAAAGCAATGGAAAATTTTCAGCTTGCTGAGGTATAAATAAGATACACAAAAATACACAAAATATACTGTTACTTTGCATACTTAGGAATTTTTAGTATTTGCTGTGATTGGTATTTTATCATAGATCCTCTTTTGAGAATAGCTACAAAACTCTCTTACATAATTTATTTTTACTAGCTTACAGTAATTAAAATTGAAAATCACTTTCAAAGCCTGAAATCCCTGAGGCTGGGCAGTGTATGCTGGGTATCTGCACATGCAGGGAGTTGGACAACAAAGTGTCCATTTGCACAAGCAATCAGAGCAACTCGCAGCATCCGTTCTTGCTCTCTTGGAAGAGGGCCGCTGCCCTCTGAGGTTTGGCCTGCTGTGGAGTTCATACTGCGCCTCAGGAAGCTTTCAGATGGGCTGCTACGGTTTCAGTAATTATTTTTAAAGGCTCTCGACAACATAAAAACAAATCTGCGGAAGAGATTTTAGAATCAGGATAGAAATAATAAAGAGGAGGGGAAAGAAGAGGCAAAAAGTTATCTGAAACAGAGGGTCTGCCACAGCAAACAACCCCTGCCCTCCCCAAACTCCAGGACTCCAGTCACTCCCTCCTTCCTTTTGGAGCCAAGCTTAGCTCACCCTAGATTACTCAGATTCTGTGGCCAAAAGGTGATCGTCTTTTCAAAAGGCCTACAAAATTGCATCCAAAGCAATAAAAAAACCCCAACAACAACAACACAACCACCACAAAAAACAAACCCAAGGTGAATTAAGGATAAGAGATTCATTTTAACCTCAACTAACCTACTGTACATATTTTGGTTTGAAACGGACTCATTTAAAAACAAAGAAAAGCAACAGTGTTACTGAAAACATTATTTCACATGCAAATTTACACCATCACCTAATATCCTGGCAAATGATGTCTTGCTCTTGGCCATATGAAAAACAAGGCCAAAATATTATATGTCGGCACCAGGCTATTATTTGCCTGGTTGGAATCCGGCAAGAAACTTCTGCAGCTTACTTCAGAGAAATAGAGGAAGCAATGTTACTGCTATTAAAAATTGTCCAATAAGACAACAACTCAAAACCTATACTTAGATGGCTTGTACAAAACTAACAGATCCGATAACCATTAAGTAAAACAGATTGAAAGTTGCCATTACCCTTGTATTGCTTGGTTCTTTGTATCATACATAGAATCTACTAAATCAGACCACCTTTCCCTCTGTTTTAAAGAACATAGATTTTATAACACACCCATATTAACTGTGTTAATTCACTGCCTTTATTACTACGGCATGAAAAGCTTGAAGTGTAATTTTTAATACAAGTAAAAAAAAAGCCCAAGTATCAGCTGTCCTGATAGGAAGTGCTACAGTTTCACTCCAGACATACAAAGTCTTATACCAGAGGAAGATATGGCCCTAAAGCAGTAATGCGAATCTGTATGGTAAATGGTGAGGGCTGCCATTTGAAGTTCTATGGCTAAAGCAGACAACCGGCAGAACTGTCTTTTCCTCCTGCAATACTGAGCCACTGAATCTATCACATGCCTTATTCTGAGCTGGCAAGCACTTCCCCACCTCCAAGACCAGTTACGAGATGAAACAAATTACTACCAAATGGAAGTATATATAGAAACTCTGCAGAGCATCTCCTGCTCTAGATTCACTTTTGGGAAGAGCAAATTAGAGGCTTGGTGACTGTCCTGCAGAAGGTCGCCTCCAAGCTACAGGCCAGCTGGAGGGATGGATGGAGGAGGAAAGGCAGGGGCATGCTTGGAGACACCCTTACTCTTTGGCCAGCATGGAGATGAGCTCTAGATCAGCCCTGTGAAATGAAACCATGTGAGGGAGGTGGAACTGGTGGACTGGTGTTTAGAGAGATTCCCAGGCAAAAAGCCTGATGGCCTAGTGGCTGCTGTCTCAGAGCTGGAGCAGTGGAAGGACAGACCTGAAATTCTGATTCCTCTGGATTTAGTTTGACTCCTTGCAAAGCACTAAAAATTGAATCAATGGAGCATTGAATACCTCTCCTTGCATAACAGGAGAGACCTTAGCCTTCAGCATCAGAGTTTGCATGTAGGCAAGTCAGCCGTGGTGCTCATGCACTGTTCCTATCACCGACAATTTCCATTTGGTCCAATATGGAAAACATCCTGAGTAATACAAGGATGAATTTTTCTGTTAAGTATTTCCAATGCTGCCTTTTGGCAAGAAAAATGTCAAGAGTCACTTGGAAAAGAAAGGTACAGCTAAGAGATGTTTCAATTATTTCACAAAAAGCTGCCAAAATGCAGAGTAAAATCCAGGCAGTATTCATATTTTTCATATTTATAGCATTAAAATCTAAGCAGAGATGAGAGTATTGACCAACCACAATTACATTTTATCTCATTTACTAAAGCAGAGCTGCAACAAAAATTCAACTCAAAACAGCTTTGTAAAGCCATTTTTACATACATCTTGGAATTTCATCTACTTTTGCAGTAGGACTTCATATTTATGAAATACAGATATTTATGAAATATAAGTGAGATAACATTGAAACAGAGGGTTCATATTTTACATCTGGCACTTTAACTAAAGACTCAGCCGTGATATTTGGATTATGAAATTTGCACATATTCATCTGAGTACATGGTACACATCTGCAGCAGAGGATGCCAATATAAACACCCACAGTAAGGGCACACAATTAAGTTAATCTAATGTTTTCATTGTCCAGTTGAAAGCTCTATAATTAAAACTATTTTCTGAATATGTCATTTATTAAATACTACTCTCAACTTATCTTGGCAATTATCTAATATGTAGCAAAGTACAAGATCTGTTTTTCATCAGTCTGTGGTTCTTTTAGACTCAAAGCAATTCTAATGTTAAAGACTAACTCAGTCTAAGAATTAGATTTCCAGTTCTACCAGGAAAGGCGCTAAAATTTGTGCATGTTGGTATACTACAGGATTTAATAATATAGGTATGCAATTAAAAAAAGAGAGTGATAAATGGGAAACTAATTTTATGTCCTGTCAAAGTCTGAGACAGTAACAGATTTCTATTTCAATCATGATTAAAAAAATAGTTTAAATTTAACAACATTGAAATTTTACTCTTTTGTTCTTAAAAGAATATATTTCATCAGAGCCTACATTTGCTTTAGGTATTTTAAAAGATAATTTTAGAACTTTCTAATTTCTGAAATTTAAATTTGGTACTAAATTCATCTTCAATCTTGGGGGGAAAAAGTTTTAATAAACAGATGGTTTCAATTAGCAAAGCATTTAAAACAAAAGTCCTGAAAAACTCTAAGTGTGATCATTAACTTGGATATCCAAACAGAAATTTTCCAACTTAGGCGTCAAAATGCTATTGACAGAAGCTTATGTCTTCCTAGCTTGGCTACTGAATTGACATGGTGCTGCTGACCAAGCACAGAGCTCTCTTACTGACTCCTGAATGGCTTGATCATCATGCGGTACCAAGAAGGACACAGGGCGAGTCAGTGCCACTAGAACTAACACCGGGTGGGCACAGATGGGGACAAGCAAGGGGGCCCAAGGTCCTGTAAAAGAGACTAGTTTAAGCATGGCAAAAAAATCAAACCAAAAGCAACTAGGGACAACAAAGTGAAAACGCCCTTCTGCTTTCCTCCACATCTCCAATTACAGAAGTCTCTGCTCCAATTTATTTCTCTTTGGAAACAACTTTTTACAGCTGCACATGGCAAGTACTTAGCTAGCAAGTGGAGAAGAGAAGCTGGAAAGAATGATTATTAATGGATTCTGCCAAAAAAATAGGCAGGACAAAGTCTTTGTGGCTTAGCACAAGAGCTAGCTGATCTTCCCCTGTGCACAGAGGAGGCATGTCCTGTGTTGTCTTCCTGAGAAGAAACATGGAGCAGCCACTTTGCCTTTTTCAGCAACCCAGGCTGGACCCCATGGAAACTTGCATGGAAACCCATCACTTTCTGAAGTCATTGTTAATTGAAAGAAATATTCCATTCAGTTATGTGCATTTTATTTTAAATATTTATATCTCCAACCATTTTTCATGACCTTCGACAATCAAGTGTTTCCATGTAGCAAGTGTAGTCAATGTGTTGTGTGGGTGCCTGCCCTGAAGGGCACAGGTCTACCAGGGGACTCAGAAGACAGTAGTAACATCACACATGAGGTCGTATCTAGCTGACTGCGTAGGTCATCTCCCTGCTTGGTCAGATCTGACAGACACTCTAGGCAGGTGAACGCAGCAGAAGGACAAATCCCCATCTTGCCTGAACTTGGTGGGAGCTGCAAGCCATTGATCAAGGAGAGACAAGGTACCCCAGCCAGCTGCTCTGCAGTCAGCCATGACTCCTGGTTTCTGCCAGGCTTTCCGAAGCAGTGTCCAGCCAGCATGGTAGCTGGCAGCTCTGAGACAACCTGCTCTACAGGGAGCAGCTGATTTTGGAGGTGATTTGCCTCCATGCAAAACAGCAGGTCTAGCCAAGCTCCTGCTGGTATTCTGAATGCAGCTTTTTGCATAGAAAGTAGTAGTTTGGTGTTATTTAATCTAAAAAAAAAGAAAAATGTATGGCATACCACTGCCATGAAGAAACATACCCACAAAACCAAAAGCAGCCATATACCCTCATTCAACACTTACATTTCCTCTTTAGAACATACTTCATCAGCAAGTCCTCTTACTCCACAGGACTGATCAAATTTGTCCTCACTAATGCCAATCTACCAAAAGCTCAGAGGAGAAAACAAATGAGTCACTGTAGGCTGGACTGCTCAGTGCAGGTGCCCTGAAACAGCAGGTATTGGAGGGTGGCAGCCAATTTCCCCTTTAATTTCTTTGTAATAAGAGTTGTCACAGTTGTTAAACCCTAGCTAAAGTTAGCATTACATCTGCTGAATCCTGTAAATACAGCTGAAACCCTGCTCAAGCTGGCTGAACAGTTTGGTTAGCTTGCATGGGCAAAACTGAACTGGGTTTATTATAAGTAAGCTTGAAGACTAAGTTTAGCATATGGCAGACTGAAATACAACTCCTAACGTCCCTGCTTTCAAAACCAGAATTGGTAATTAAATGAAGAGTTAAGAACCACTTCAAATCTGAGGACACAAGCTTCCAGGAAAAAAGAAAAAACTGTTTCCGAACTCAGAAAGCTGTTGTATCTGGACCAAACCCACAGCTGGAAGGAAGCTGAGCGTTGGTTTTATCGGGTTGTAAGACATTATTACTCTCACAAAGTCTACTTTCTCTCTTAAACTGCAGTCCTGATGACTGACAGCCCTCAAGCAAGTGCTATTGCAAAGATCACTGTTTTCTTCTGTATCTGCCAAGGCCCTTCTCAGCAGGCTGGCTCTCGGATGGCTGGGTTGCAGGTGGTGCTGGCCTAGGCACCACTGTGCGGAGGAAAATGGAACATCCCGCTTCTGCGCAGAAGAGGCATGGCGGCACCAGGGCTGCTGTGTGAAAAAAGCCTGTACTCTGCAAAAAGGCCTTGATCCATCAAAACTTGCTGTTAGGAAACACTGCTCAGTCTAGACCAAACTGGCTTTGCACAGCCAGCATGGATTTAAAGTTTGCCATTAGTAGCAGAGTTTTGAGATCCATGATAAAAATGAGCAGTTTTCCATTTTCCCACAACTGATCACCTGAGAAAGCAGCACAGGCTGCCTACTCAGGTCTGCCTCCTTATGCCAGGAGCAGGCCTGGTCCTTACCTTGCCAGCTGCTAATGATAACAATTCAATACTTTCCCACAGTGCACGGTATAACACACTCATTTGATCTGTTGACTCCCAAATTAGAAAAGCAAAATCTCCTCAGGAGACTCAAGAACAGCATGTCACCTTCCCTCCCTGAAAAATAGAGTACAGGATATACTGTAGCATACATATGGAAGTGTTCATTGCCTTTGAAAGGACTGTTCAGATTTCATCAATAACCAGAAAAAATTAAAGTCACTGTCAACAAGGAGAGTCAAATACAGAGCGATAGACAGCAGGGCTGGAAAAGGGAATCTACTCTTCCCCTTCCCTTAAGTCACTATTGATTATATCGTTCCTGACAGATATTTATTTCTTTTCTCTCTAAAAATCTCCAGTGATGGAAATTCTACAATATCCCTCAGTCATCTACTTTGTTAGCCTTACAGCTAATAAAGCTTTCCCCAGTCCCGAATCTAAACATCCTTTGCTGTGATCTAATTTTCTATTTCTCATCCTATTAACAACTTATCTGAAGAATTTATTCTTTTCCTCTTCATGGCTATTCAAAAACTGTTTAAATGCTGCTCTGATCTTTTCCTTTAGGCTAAGCAATTGTATTTCCTCCAGTCTTTCCTCATGAGTTGTATTTGGTGTGTCTCCCATTACTGCTGTTCTTAGGATGTTCTGTAATCTCATATCATATTTGAAGTGGATGAGCGTGACAAAATTAACCATCTTTATGTCAGTATTGCATTGTATGTTCTTTTTGCAGCATCCAATTTACTACTTTTAAATAAAATATAAGTGCCAATTTAAAAATACTAATATTTTCCCTATCTGCATGCCTCTGTCCTTCAAACATGCCATTTTTAACCCACAACGTCCAAACTGGTGTGATACTACTGACCACAGAGTAGTACCGTCTTTTTTGGTCCTCTAATTTGGAATAATTTCCCAAATATTAGGCTTTGCACCAATCCTTATCTTGGTAGCAGTTCATCATACTTGGCATGAGTTATGGAGCCACCAATGAAGCAAGACATTTGTCTCCTCCTAGGGCTGACTCTTCCCCCTCACATCTCCCAAGCCTAGCACCAGACTTCTCCAGATTTGGAGCCTTTGCACTTCCAAAGCAAGTCCACTGCTGAAACTACACAAAAGAATCAACCGACAGGGCTCAGTAATAGACCCTATCAAGAAGCAGCCCAGCATGGTTTTGTGTTCATGTCTACAGAGAACCAAAATCCCAAGCACCTCTAGGACTCTCCCAGCATCAGTTTCTACCTGGCCCACTAATCACAAAGAAGCCGCAGTCAGGATTTACAACACAGTGCATTTGAGATAGGAAATAATATTTGATCTGCTGGACTGCAGCAGTTCTAGGTCAGCATGTTCCAGCTTATCTACTGCACACGCTTCCTGCATGAGCCTCTGCTGCAATGAAAAAAAAATTTAAAATGTAAACTTGCAGTTCTTTCTTTCTTTCTGATTCACTATGCGTTTCAGTGGACCTTTTCATGCTACTTCCGTTCATTAACACCAAACTCGGAACATTGCAGTCTGCACTGTGCAATTTTCCACTGTAATAGCATTTTCTCTAAGTCAGGACAACTAAGAATTCACAGTGCCTGGTCAAATCCTGACCCACTTGTAAAGTTTTAAATCCCTCCACTCTCAGCCCTGTGCTACTGGAATGAAAAAAACAAAACAAAACACAGAAAACCAAACCAACCTCATTGCATGTGTTAAAAGCTTGTGAATTTGGAAGAAAATTTGATGCAACCAATGCTAAACCTGACATCAGGAAGGGTGTCACATCAGTAAACTGTCAGTAAACTGGATTGTCCTTAGTGCTGCTCTGGAGAAGAATGACTCCTGTATTGTCACACTGCAGATCAAGACATGGGATGGCTCTATGCCTTCCGCCTGTCACAGGCCAGGGATGACACACGCCAGAGTCACGCCTTCCTGTGCTGCTGCTCACACAGTGACTCCTCCCCAACCCCATCCCTCTCCCAGTGCAAACCATGGGCTCTGTACCTTGTCACCAGCGGAAGAGATGCTTGCATAGAACAGGAGGCCTGGCAAATTCAGTCCAGAACACACTTGCTGAAGTTAATTAGATGGCAACAACATTTCCAAGGTTGCACATTCCTGCAAGGAAGAAGAAGAAAAAAGAACTATTAATTGCAAAACCAAAACGCTGGGGACCACAGAGCCTGCACACATATCTCTTACGCATTTCCTCATGTAAGTAGAAATTCTGCACGAGAAACTAAGTGCATGTCAAGAGGAGCCTGCCTTCTTCTGAAGAGGAATTGGAACAGGAAAACACACGGACTGCACTCTCCGTATCAGTCCCTGAAGCCAAAGAGTCCAATTTGCTCTCAAATTTAAGATAATTCCCCCAACTTCAGGACAGCATAGTAAGCGCCAATCTAAATTGTGGAATGAAAGCAGAAAAGCCTAAAAACCTGCTGGATGGATGTGGCGTAAGACTGAACAGAGTTCACTGCTAGGGTTGCTCTTAGTAAGAGAGCCGTGGTTCACCGACAAGTTTTGTAACATAGATTTCTGGAATTTATGCTAGGGAAAAATGCCTGCAAAAGTTGAAACAAATAGACCAAATAAAAGTAAAGTCAATCTCCTTCAACCTCTAGATGCTTTTAGCAGCTAACTAGAGAAATGATTCGCAGAACTTGCATTTGGGTGGGGGGCAGGGAGGAAGGGGGAGGGAACGGCTGGGAAAACACAGAGACATGCTGCAACTAATGTCCCAGCAAAAGACAGCCTTGTCCATTCGATGCATTTAATATTAAAACAACGAAATGTCTTTAACAATACAGTCAATTTAAAATAAAATACAAGAACACTAACCATTCAGTATTTTATGGATTTACTTCTCTTTAGAGATCAAGGTCTTGAGACTCCAATCCCTCCGTGGTCTGAAACCTTTGCAAACACAGCGTGGTGAAATTAAACCCACAATGGGATCCTGCTATAAACTCTCCGAAGCTGGCCTATGCAGTTCAGGTTGGCAACAGTTGGAGTTGCACATCTCAGCTCCTGTTTTTCCCCTTGCAGAGAGTAGGACAATCCTTGTGCAGTGAATCCAAGTGCACAGTGAACACAAAGTCAACAGAGCAATGCAGCTGAGTAGCTTTTGAGGAGCAAAACTCGCCAGTGATTTCAGTGACATTCTGAGTCGTCTGTTTGTTTGCAGAACTAAGGATACTTCGAAGCTGCTTTCATCTAACTCTGAAGCTCTCTCAAAATTAGGAACTTTCATACTAATATTACCCAAGGGAAAGAAACCAAAATAAATAATTAAAATAAAGAATCTTTTTTTTTTCCTTAGATTCTATGGATATGTGCAAACATATACACACAGTCTCTCTTCCTTCTGAAGTTCAGTAAGAGAAGAAGGTTTTTTTCATGAGCACAGAATTTGTCCTCATCTGGTTCAATTTTTTAATATTTTCTTTTTTTGTTTGTTTCCTCCTCTCTCATTCCTATCCATAGTTATTTCCCTTTGTTTAGTCTGTACTCTTTATTCCTTTTCCTCTTTTTGCAGATTTCCTTTTTAATTTGTTAGGGAAAGACACATTCTTTCCCTGGTTTTCATAATGCAAGCTGGTAGAACAGGCCCATTCAGAAGTTCCCCTTCTCCTACACCCTCCTCTCCCACTCTTTCCCTCCTCTTTCCGTCATGGTTGCCTGTCCTTACTCCTGGTAGCAGTGTAAAACTGTTAGGCTTTATTTACCTATGAAAGTATATAAATTTATTTTTAAATTCAATTTCAAATACCTGGCACAAACCAGTGCATGAAGGCTCAAATATATTATTTACAAGACATTACATTTATCTTAGAACAACTCCTAATCTATTTGAGATGAGCCACTACAAAGCAGGATCAGGCTGAAATGAAAATGGCTTCAGCGGGATTTTACTAAATTGCTTTTAAATCACATCCTTAGTTAAACAGTGTGGAGTTTCACAGTGCTCTGGCAGAAGTTATAAACCCTAATAAGGCAGGAAGGCTCATTTTGGGAAGAACTTTGGCTCTTTGCAGAACTTGCCAGTTTTGCAGAAGCAGAGGAGCCCAGTTAAGGCCAGAGCTTTCTGCATGTAAAACTTCAAAGCTCAAAATGTGAGAGCAAGCTCTTGCAAGGCTGCAGAAAGCGGGAGCCACAGAGCTGTCAACAGCCCAGAAACAGGACCTTGCTATTCCCAAATTGCTGAGACCCCCAGCATCCCATGGCAGAGCCAGAACCAGCATCTGCCTCCCTGGGCAGGAGGTGAGGACTTCCCTGCCTGTGCAGCCTGCTCCTTCCTCAGCCACCGCGTTCATGTTATGTAGATGTTTTTGCACTGAGATCAGGATGAATGCACCAGGTGGTATGAGGAGGGTAAAACAGCAATGCAACTTTGCCCATTTTTCTACAGAAACAGGGAAATATTTTTTTAAAAAGCTTTGGGGGGAATTATAGACAGTTTTAGAAATACTTGCCTGGCACTCAAATCTCTGGTTTTCATGTCTTGCCTGCCCTTGGTACAGCATCTGTCATCCCCAACAGCTGCATTTCATGCTAGATCACTGCCACTACCACTGTCCAAGACCTGCTGCCTCACCACAAGCTGTGGCCTTGCCTAGTGCGTGAGGGAGTCTCTGCATAGAGCCTTCGCCTTCAGCTGCCACTACCTGAGCAGGCTGTGCAGCTGCCACCTCCTCTTTCCCCCATGCTCTCCCAGCACCACGTGCACCTCGCACACCCCACACTGTCATTCAGTTTTAGTTCAGATTCTGTGCAGCACTACTACACTGCATTTTATCATCTTTGTAACTTTTACTCCAACTTTGCATTCAAAATTTTTAATCACAATCAACTAATATTTTAAATTATCAAATGTATTTTTGCACAGGAATACAAATTGTACATCCCATTAAACAGTCTCTCTGAGAGCTCCCAAGCTCTCCAGCACCAAACTGAGGCCATTTCATTCCTGATACATTACATTCCCAAGCCAAAACCCTCTAGCACAGAAAAGCTGGGATTAAATTCCTCAGCAGAAATCACCAGGAATGAGAGAAAACCTTAACAATGGACTACAACAGTAAAATCAAACAGAACAGCTATATACTTGGTACAGCCAAAACAAACAAAGTGAAGTTCTCACTGTAGTCAATAGCTTTAATCTTGTGCTTGGAAAAGCACTTTCTGGTATTTATTAACACTGAACACTTCTGTTAAAAATTCAGACCTTTTGCTCGTTATATTAAAGTCTTACTGAGATGGAGATTTCATTCATACTTCCAACATGATGCAGCTCCACACTGCTGTTGTACAGCAAGGCCGGCTCCAAGCTCCTCACAAACCAAGCTAACTCACACATGAGTTTCCCTTTTTCGCCCTGTACGATCCTGCTTCGAAAGCCCACATCACTCGCTACCTGCTGACACGATTGCCATCCCCACCAAAATATCTGTGAAAACATGTACGCAGAACCCCCGTAGGATGGCTGAAGGCACTTTTAAAGAGAACTAACCTGTGCTACTTGAATCCGTTGGAGGTCACCCAGTTCTGAACTTCCCCAGCAGCTTCAATCTCATTTCCTGTAAAGTGGCATGTGACACCACACTTCCTCACCGCACCTTACTAGATTCGCTTTGCTTACTTTTTAAAACCAGATGAAGAAACTCACTGTCCCTTAGAGCATGTTTAAGAGCTTTCTGCTCTCATGTTGAACCATTGACATTTCTGCACAGCCAAAGAGCCCTCCTCTATTGCCTTCTGAGTCACTCCACGATTCAATGGAGCTTTTTGTACTATTTCTTTGTATTAACACCAAATGCTGAATGTGATTTTGTTACAGTACGCTCAGAGTTCCCCCTCTTCTTTTAAAGAGGGAACAAATGCAATAGTGGAGAATGCAGTTACGTTGCAAGCGTGGGAAATGTCGGTTCAAGGATATTTGTTTAGCACATTTTCAGACTGGTAATAAATTGATGTATTTAAATAGATGCAGTTATCAGCAACTTTCAGAAATATTTTTCATTTGAACAGCAAAGAGCTTTTACAGGATTTCAAGTCCTATGAAAAATGGTTTGACTTCAGAAGAGTAGAGGTTCTCTTCTCAGTTGTAGCAGTGTGCATTCATATATTGTCACCTAACCATGTGACAAACAATATTGAACAAAAGGAGGGACAGTGAAGTCCTGGATTAAAAGAGTATGTTTACAGCAATAGTCAATAGGTGGTGCTTTAGCAGAAATTTTTTTTAAAGACACATGAATTTTTGAAATTCTAAGTGGTACCAATACTAGAAATGCTGACACAGCCCGGAGAAAAAGGTTGAAGACTACCATGTCAGAGGAGAGGCAGAATGGTCTTACCAAGGTCAACAAGGACATACTTCTCTACTGGAAGATGTTTCTTGTGAAGCATGTTAAACAACCTTTAATTAGGCTATAAGAAAGGGTAGAGATTAATTTATTATCCCTTTATTTAGGGATAGCTGAAATAACATCCAATACCTGGGGCACTGATCAGTCTAGCAAGGACTGAGTGAAGGCAGATGGATTACACAGCCCTTGGAGACTGCTTGTAAACATCTGTGCTGGGACCTAGATTGGCTTTAGCTGCACCTAAGTGTGGGTGTGAAGAACCTGAAAGCAGGAAGAGATTGAACAAGCAGACAGTGATGCTGCGCATTTGGGATGCAAAGCTTTCAGCAGCAACACTCATTTATGGCTGTCCTCCCACCACCACTCATTTCTCCAGCTGTGCCCCATGCCTGTCTCAGGTGTGTTGGCACAGTCCTTCCACAGCCTGGGCCATTGACTGCATCGAGGAACTGATCTAGTGTTCAAAAACTGATTAGTTTTGGGGTTTTTTTTTTCCCTTTTTCTCACTCTCAAGCAGCAGGGGATAACTGCTAGCATGAAGCTGGCTCTGCTGCTAGCCAGGCTGTAACACAAAACCACATCTTACAGTCAGAGGCCCAGAGCAAACCAATGGGAGCTTCTTCTTTACCCATTGGTTAATGCAGTCTATGCAATTGCTACATAAATTAAGGCTCCCACTAAAATGTTACTTTTAAATTCAGAGATGCCAGATGAAGACATCAGTGCTGTAAGCAGGCTCCCGGTGACCACCAGCCAAGGATTACCTCCCCATCTGCTGCCTCAGGGCTTCCTACCACCACTCACTAGTTTACTACCATCAAATGAGCCGAATTAGCTCCAATAATTTTTATCAGTGAGTTAAAGTAATCTGACTGATCCCATTGGAGAGCAAGTGACAATGGTTTTGCGGGTCCCTCCTACCCACTGAGGTGTGGGAGTAGTGACGTCTAGCAAAGAGGCTGTGACAACGGGATTTCACAGAGCAGCAGCTAAGCGTCAAACAAATCACACCCATCTGAGAGGTGTAAGTATGGTATGTGTAAACATGCAGAGGATACCCACACAAAATGAAATACATCCTTGACTGAAAAAAAGACTAGTCCACAAAAAGGATGCTTTTGCATCAGACTTTTTGGGTGCACACCCATCTAAGCTCCTGCAGGTGTAGCAGGGGTGCATGTCCACACACATGTCTGCAGATGCACCTGCTCTGCTCTCATTTAAAGTTTTGGGCCAAATGGCCAAGGTATTTACACTGGAAGACACTTGAGAGCACTGTGAGACGCATACAGCTTAAGCATTTTCCCCTGGGTAAGTGCGCAGAGACATGATACACGGGACCTCGAGCTTCAGAGGCGCTGAGGGGAAGTTGAAGAGTTCAGGAAGTGGCCATGTTTGCTCTCAGCACACTACCTCTTTGTCCTCCCCCAGCTGGCTCACCCAGGGGCTTTCAGGCAGCCCGAGTCCCTCACAAGAGATGGGTTATTTCTCTCCCTTTCAAGAAGGGGCTATGTTTACAAAGTCACTTTTAACGCATCAGCTGCTGTGTGAGGATCTAGCCGTGTATATTGGACTGTGCCAGAGCTGTGCTTGGAGTTGCTGGTGGGCAAAGGTACTTTTATATCCTCCCCCCAGATAGTCGGGGTTGTCCAAGATGGGAGGAATTTGTTCACCCAGCAGGTAACTCGCAGCAGTCTCCCAGCCGCTTTTGAGCTACACCCAAGGAAAACGGCCTCCCAGGGTGCTGCTTCAGCTGAGTTAAGAGTGCAGCGGCACCTCGGCATGCCCTTCAGCGGGGCCATGGTGCAGGCACCGCGGGGAGAGCAAAGGCAGCTGTGTGACACTGGGAGAGCTCACCGTGTCCACAGAGCTCTCATGCATCAGGGTTTGCAGAGCCACCACAGACACCAGAGGATCTGTCAGCTCTGACCACAGGCCATTAAGACATGACGGGAAACATCTGAAGCCTGATAAATTCTGTCCTATGTAAACAAACACTTATTTCTCCATTCTTGTCACAGATGAGGAATCTGTTGAGTGGCACTTTCCAGAGGACCGCAGCCTCAACAGGATTTTTGGCAGTAATCTTATGTGATAAGCCAACTGCTTGTAACTAATGCTGTATCGCGCCTTGTACATACACAAGACAAAACCATGTCTTTACTTTGAGTGAAGGTATACCTGAAGCTCTTCCTTATGTACACCTGGGTACCTAATGGAGACACGTTCTAGTGATCCTGCAGATGGCACAAGTTGTTTTTAAGACCGTAAATTGACTTGCCTTCACTTGCCACAAGATCAAACGGTTTTTGATTTATGGATAAAGGACCACCCTAGCAGCAATAACAAGTTGTGCTGTGGCCTGACAGATAAGCTACAACAGGGATGTTAATAGACATGGCTGTAAAACTATTTACACAAATAATTTGTTGTCCTCTGCTATGGGGATAAAAAGGCAATCAAAGGCTCTGAGGTTTTTGGCTTAGATTAGAAATATGCACTATCCTACATCCACACATTCATTCAAAACACACACATACCACTTACCTTATAAAAATAGGCCCTTTTTATTCATTATATAGACACTCACCCCTTGCACTGATATGGCCAAGACTATACACACACAGAGAGACTAGCAGACACAGTGGGGACTGTTTTCTGTCTGGTACCTATCACCAGCAGATATGAGTAATTAACATATCAGTGATTGAGCAAAACTGTCTGCCCTGCTCCTGACCTCAAGCAGGTACAACAAGTGTGAGTGCAAGAGTAAGCCATCATGTGGAGCTGCTAATACACAACTACAAAAACCCCCACCCAAATCTGTTTGCCAAATCACCAGAGCCAAGCACTAATACAGAGGTGTTCAAACTTCAAAGCAAGAGCACAGTTGGCAAGAGTTTGTTGAAAGAATTACAACCAGGCATGGAAACTGGGACTTCTCAGTAGCATATAATCCCTGCTGTTTCCATTTCCTCTTGCTCATTATCGGCACAGACGGGGGCTGAAGATTAGTAAACAGTGGGTGTTTGGGGTGAATTAGAGCATGTGTGATGGAGAGCTGGGTATCCTGGTGGCATCCATGTGACTTCATACAGAGATATAAATATTTAATGTTGCCCACTACGTTTTGTCAGAAGGATGAAATAGTAACACGTTCCTTGGGGCTGGGAGAATCATACCAGCTAAGAGAGAATCTAACTCATCCTTCATCCAGAACATGAACTACATCTGATGGTCAAAAATTTTCTGGCAAATTCCTGCTCTGTAGTCACATGTGCATGTGCAAGATGAAGAGTTTTCACACTGCTCCAGTCCTATCTGAAATCAGGAAAAACCCCACAAACAAACTGTGGGACAAAACCCTTTACACAGCTACGCGTGTATGAGATGTTACATTTTCAGCTATTACCCTTCAGTTTAGCCACAGGTTACCTTTTCAGAAGACAGCCACATAAAAGCCACTACTAAGAAAACTTAATATGCCTAGAAACACCTACTATTTCTTGACTTGAGTGAAAACTGCTCAACCTTGCATTCAAAGTTACTTGTCCTTCCTGCCCCAATAATATAGACATTAACAGACTCCTGAAGAAAAGTTCTGCACTGCACATGTATTGTGATATATATCATAAAATATATTTCTAAAAGGAAAACTCTATTTTTGTGAATCTCTTAATATCATTAGAGATTTTCTAATAACCTTAATATTGTTCTCAGGAACAAAAAAGGAAGTTTTATTAGAAGGAATGGTGCTGATCAGTGCTTACAATACTTACTTTCACATAAAACCTTATTTCTTTTAGGGAAATGGTTTAGCAGTGGACTTAGTAGAATTAGGTTAATGGTTGGACACAATCTTAAAGGTTTTTTCCAACCTAAATGATGCTATGATTCTTTGTAGC
Source organism: Eurystomus gularis (assembly GCA_013400335.1). Lineage (NCBI taxonomy): Eukaryota > Metazoa > Chordata > Aves > Coraciiformes > Coraciidae > Eurystomus > Eurystomus gularis. The sequence continues at coordinate 114,049 of VZZY01000494.1, read as the reverse complement.
TTTTTATACAATAAGCTTGAGATACATTTTCTTTGACGTGACCAAAGAATATAGGAATACTCAACATGTTCATCAACATAAGAAAAATTGTATGCTATCTTTCCAAAGAGTATTTTCAACACTTTTTACCCAGAAGAACTACTGAGCTGTGTGAAAAAAAAAAATGGGTAGATGTGGTGCTTCGGGACATGGTCTAGAGGTTAAGGAGATGTTGGACGAAGGTTGGACTAGATGATTCTAGAGGTCTTTTCCAACCTAACTGATTCTATGATTCTAGACCGGTGTTTGTTATACTTTGCTAATGGCATGCCTAGTCTCCAGGTCTCTTTTTCAATATATAAGCATTGCTATGATGGTGATATTAAAATATATTTATTATTGAGCAATTTGTCTTTACATATTAGCATAATTCTTAAGGTTTCAGGTAATGAACAATCTGATGAAGAATTTTGATATACTTGGTTATTTCTGTAGAAAGCTTCAACTGTTTTTAAAAAGGTCATACTTAAATCTGAATAATACTTTATATTCAAGCTTCCCATCAGCATTTGTGGATATATAAGTACATATGAAAAAAGCTGAACACATCTTCACCTTAGAAATCATGATCCTTCCACATCAATACATTTTAAACCCACAAAACCAATATTCATTGACGAGCAATTTTTCATCTGGCCCAGGCCATACAGTTTCAAGCTGTTACTTTGGCATAGTTTATTTCCCCTTTACATTCTGAATCTCCATACTGGAAGGATTAAAAACTTGTGATTAGGTAGAAAATAAAAAGGGAGCTAGCTGCAAGCAGGATAATACAGGAGTGTATATTGGCATGATTTCACTGGCGACAAAAGAGATGTGCACCATTTTATAGCAGGGGCATCCTATCCAAAGCTCATGTCCTTTTACTATTTTAAGGGAAAATAAAGGCCCAATCAGTGTGAACTTCAGCTCATTTCTTGCATTCTTCCCATGGGTGGTATATATCGGGAATATCTGAATGCCAAATATAGCCATAGATCGGAGTCTGTGTATTCTTGCTGAGTGATTATAAAACAGAAGCAGCTTCTCTGCTGTATAAGGGATGAGACCTTTTATTCCTTGCTTAGGTACAACTGGCAGTGATCCCATACTGATTAGAACAACAACCAAATAAGGTAAGCAAGACCAGACCATGTGTTTTTCCTTCATTAATACTTTTTGAAAATAATATTCTCCCGAGAATAAACAGGAGAAACGGAGGCTCAGTATATGAATATGTATATCCACTGCATGCCACATTCTCATTTGATTATCTATGCAATTACTATAAATTATGAGAGTTGCAGTATGAATTAGGAGATAGTAGTAGTTTAAAAAGTAACAAGGAATTGCAAGGTACATGAAAAGCATCCAGATAACAGCCTTGGAGACTAAAGGTCTCCATTTCTGTAATGAAAATTCATCCCTGTTCAGCGATACTACATCTCGCTTTCATCCGAGCGAGACTGCTCACAACACTATGCCCAGTGTTGGCCCTAGTCTGAAAGGATCACTCATTAGCCTTCAGGCAACAGTTTAGATCCTTGTTCACAATCTGACTATGCTGTGGTGACTTTCAGCATGGAAGTAATTCAATGCCATTTTGAGCAGGAACTTCTGTCTTGCAGACCTGCGATTACCGACTCATTGCACTTATGCTATGCTAAACCTGATAGAAAGCAATGCTCAGTCACAGCTCACCTGGCTTAGAGATAAACTGCTGATCTAGAAATAAATGCCCTCTGTTGCCAATCATCAAAACACGGTTTCACCAACTACTGAAACTAAGCCAGTTATCAGGAGATGGCACTCACAGGACATAAAGCAACACCTCTACCTCAAAAGGGTATGGGGACACTCTGTTGTCCTCATGGCTAGGCAAATAAAAGGAGCAGGACTTCTGATGCCTTGGCTATGCAAGTTCTCCTAACATGCTTGGGAACTGGCAATCAGCATAAGCTTCCAAACGTGCAGGTTGAGACTGGGAGTGGAAGCAGTAGTATGATACCCTGGCTCAAAACAGCTTGGCACCAGATCTCTCATTAGCAAAAGTTCCACATTAGAATATAACTCATCTGTCTGTATTCCACTCTGCATATGTTTTGTTTTTTCTTTCCTCTCCCAGCAGCAAAAGGCCGGATACCCAGTAGAGAACAATTAAATTTATAGCTAAGTATATGGTGTATGGCTCTGTGAGTGCTACCTATGCACAACAGAAACCTCATCTCTGTATTTTGAAGCATGGCTGTCTGAGAAGTTGCTGCTGACAGAGCAGAAATACCTTACAGTCCTATTTCTAGACTATTCAGCAAAGCTGGCTGGCTCCCCTGCAAGGCTGCACTGCAGCAGTGACCTAAGAGAACAGCGCAGAGGAAAACAGAAGGAGCCTCCTAAAACCCTCCTGCTTGGATTACAGCTGCCCCAGAGTAAGGGGGAGACTACAGCATGGGCCCCTTGGGGGACGTGAGACGAATAGTCACGAGCATTTTGGTAGAGCCCAATGCTTCCAGCTGGTCTGTGGGCCACATCCCAGTAGAGCCAGCACACCACAGCGTGGTCCCTTGCAGGGGATGAATTGCAAGTGGATACTCCCCAGCTCTCATCTGCAATGCCCCAAAGCATCTCCACACGCTGCGGGAGACTAAAGGTGTTTCATCGCCCGCTTCCCTGTCACTACACACTGCCAGCGGGGGCTCAGCTACACCAGCTGTGATACAGGCTGTTTATACCTACTTGAGATTTCATGATGTTGATAGTTTGGATTTAACTAAACTTTGTGACATATTTAACTTTAGGCTTTTTGCTGCTAAATGGGACAAAGACTGTTCTCTCCACTTCTAATCCAAAGCCAGCACCTTGTATTGCTTTTGGGAATTCCAGTTTTGAAGACCTTTGGTTGTCCATGAGGCTATTTCCATAACGATACACTAGAACTATTTTAAAATCCCTTTTTATACTTGCCCTTATACCAGACAGAATTCCTTAGTGACAGGGTCCAAGATACTGCTGGTGATGCATATTACAAAAAAAAAAATTTACATTGACACCAGGGATCACATGCTTTGTTGAGCAATGCAGAAACTAGGACCTGAACATGCCAGAGTTAAATACAGAGAAGCGAGACTGAAGATTTGTGACAATTTCATTGGACAGAACAGAGGTTTATTGTATCAAACATGCCTGCAGATACTCTGGGGTTTTCCCTCCCCAGTGCAGCTACATCACAGCAAACGTCTAAAATGTTAGAAAGATGTCAAGAGACTTGGAGCTTTAGAGCAGAAAAGTGATCCTACCTTCAGGATGGTGATTTCCAAAAATAACTAGCAGTGTCCACCAGAGAACAAAGGGAGCACCTCCAGAAGCCCCATGGAAAACAGCCCAGAGGAAAGTTCCAGGAAATGCTGTCCTGACTTTGCCTGGAGCAATCCTGCTCCACTGGTCTCTTCTCAGCACTGATCCCTTACAGCAACAGGACAGGACTGGATCCAAGGTTGCACCTACCATCCCTTTTGCTAGTCTGGAGTGACTGAATTATTTTGTGTGTCTCTGTTCTCACTTCCTAGGGCATAAAGTCATGCCTAGCTAAGAAACAGCAGTGTGACACTTCCTTATCTCTATGTAAAGGGCAGAAGGTGAAAACACTTATATTTTAAAATGATTTTTGCCTTTTTTTCAGGGTTTTTCTACTCTATTTTCATTTGCTTCTGTCCATACCTCACAGTAGATGGCCTGGAGTAAATGCCTTGGAAGCTGTAAGTGCTGTGGTATTATATACCATCTGGTATCATTACCATGGTTTCTTTAACGGCTCATCAGTCTTGCCGATTAGTGAGTGGATGGTGAACAAACGTATTTGTGAGAAGAATAAAAGCTTTCAGTCTAAGCATAAAAGAGCAGTCATGTACTGCTCTTACTGTAAACAACTATCAACTCCATTATCTCTCCTAAGAGGAAACTTTCTTGGGGAACTTCTAAAGTAACACAAACCAGAAGATAACAATGACAGTCCTTTCCCTTGGAAGCACAAAATCCCTCAGTGTTCTCATTTAAGTACTGCACATGATGACATCCAACTGGGTTTTACCCTGCAATTCACTCACATTATCAGGGTTGTTCTGCTAAACAACTGGTACACTTTAAATGAATAAAGAGGGAACTTGTCCAGCCATCTCAAGCTGTTTGTCAGTTATGGAACACTTCATTTTCGAGTTCCCTATAGCAGCTTGAGTTAATTTGTCTTCCTCTTAGCTCCAGTCAGCATGCACACTTAAAGGATGCACAAATGAAAAAAAACTGTAGTAAAACTTGGAGGCACTGATCCTGCAGAGAGCTGCTATGAAGACAACCAATAAGTGAGGAAATAAATATTGCACTGGCTCCACTTAAGGATAAGTATGAAGCAACTCTTCAGTGTAAGATGCTTCACTTTGAAAAGCATCTTATTTGAAATTAAAACTAACCAAGACAACCATGAGTTCATTTACACTCAAGGAACACTAGTCAATTCAATTAAGAATAACTTATTTAAAGTAAGCTGTCCCATGAAACAAATTTTTCTGTCCCTTCCCAAGCTGCCTGTTCAGATCAAATGCAAAACTTGTATTTGAAAATACAGTAGAAAGGTTCAAGGGAGAATTATTTCCTTGTGGTTTGTTGCTGTCTAGCATTAAAACAGTATTGGGGCTGTCTGCTGCTATTTAAGAGTTTCAGGTTCCAAGATACCACCAGAACTATTGATTGGAAAAGTTGAACATTAAAGGAATACCTTTCTCCCAGTTTCAAAGTAGTATTAGCCTGTGGTGGTTTGAAAATGCAGCCTCCAGACAGGAACAGTGATATACTGGGAGGTGTTGTCTCTGTGGCTTCAGATTAATAACATCCTCTCTACAACTAAAATAGCCATACTCGTACACCTTCCTTACCATCACATTGCTATGATTTGGTTTTCATTTCTTCCCACTGGAATAGATAATGTATCCTACTGGGCACTGGTTAAATGCATTTCCTATCTCAGAGGTCTTAAAAACAAAGACAAGATATATGACCACATGAAAAACAAGAAGGAACGTCTGACCAAGTAGAGATGCATAAAAAGAGATTTACATATTGAGTCAAGCAAACTCATGTGCACAAGCATGTAGTTCATTTACTTACAACATATAGCAACACACAGCACTCTTTATGCTTTACATTTAATACTTCCTTGAAAAACAGTTTTCAGTACCTTCAAATGTGAAAGTAAGAGTGAAAACTCTATTCTGCATCACCATGCCAGAAAAAAAAAAACAAATAAACAACCAACCAAACAAAAAAATACAACCAAGTGCTTTGGGAAACATTAGGCAAAGTGAGTCAGTCAATGTAGGGTAAATCAGGACATAAGGAGAACAGTGACTGACACGATAGCCATAGGAGGACTGATGAGTTGGGGTAAATTGCAGCAAGGACTGTAGAGCTTAGAAGTGAATGGCTGATGCTGTCCATGTTTGCCAAACTGCAATTCACAGAATCACAGAATGCCAGGGATTGGAAGGGACCTCGAAAGATCATCTAGTCCAATCCCCCTGCCAGAGCAGGATCTCATAGATCAGGTCACACAGGAATGCATCCAGGCAGGTTTTAAATGTCTTCAGAGAAGGAGATTCCACAACCTCTCTGGGCAGCTTGTTCCAGTTCTCTGTAACCCTCACCGTGAAGTTTTTTCTCACATTTATGTGGAACCTCCTATGTTCCAGCTTGCACCTGTTGCCCTATAACCTATCATTGGATGTCACTGAGAAGAGCCTGGCTCCATCTTCCTGACACTCACCCTCTACACATTTACAAACATTAATGAGGTCACCCCCCAGCCTCCTCTTCTCCAAGCTAAAGAGACCCAGCTCCCTCAGCCAAGGTGTCAGAGGAGTATCCTTGAATTACTTGCTGAGGAACATGTCAGGTGAAGGGGGGAATAAGCAATCCTTCCTCCCTCCCAATATTTTTCAGCATCCATGTCTTTATTAAAAAGCTACCCAGCTGATGCTAGCTACAAAACCAGTTATCTTGTTTAGGCTACTCATAAAAGGAAGGTTCCTGATCCGTGCCACCATCTTACGTCTCTGAAGTGCTACCTCAGCAGCTGGAGCTTGCAAGCTGCCTCCAAGCACCTACATTTTTCCTCAGGGATCAGGGTAATTTGAGGGCTGCTATAAGGTCCCACTGTTTTCAGAGCCTGCCAATGAGGTGAGCTAATGAGGCACTGTCTGCTGTTCCCAGCAGGAATAGCAGAGACACCACTGATCTAGGGCAGCAGCTCTCAAACTTAACTGTTCACATTACTGCTTTAAAAAAAATTGAAAACAAAAAAGAAAGAAAAAAGAAAAGAAAAGAAAAGATAAAACAATTGGAGGGGGCGGCAGGGAAGGAAGCTCAGGAAAACTCTTTACTTCTCAAAGAAGGGGCCAAGGCATAATTCTGAGCCACTGGGTGCACAGGCTGGTCTGGAGAGACTATCTGCTGGAATTCATTTTACCGTATTAATTCCCCAAGAACAAGTATTTAAAGGATGGCATTTTGCATATTTGATAAACTGCACTCACTTTCACAGTCTCTCTTGCCTAGGGAGATCTTTAAACCAGCAAAAGAGAAGACAAGACAAAAAAAATAATCTGAAAACAAAACCAGAGTCTGGATCAGAAAATTCATTACACAGTCTGTGATTTAATACTCCAATCTACAGGAGATTAAGTTTTATATAGCCTAAAGGTTGAGTGGGAAGAAACACATGCTGCTAACCAAATCATGTGGCGTGCTGAGCCAGTGTTATATACCTGGGGGCAGAGTCTGGACCTGCCAGCCTTGAGCTGTCTGTGCCAGCATGCTCTCATGTTGCTGCAGGTATTTCCCTTGCCAAGAAATCCCAAGTTCTCAGCTCTGCACATGTCCCATTGTAAAGAAGCCTTTTCTAATATTTAAGACAGTTTGTTGTATTCAGCCGTATCACTGAGCATGGCTAATTTCGGATACATTCACAAGCACTCACACTTGTCTTGTTCCACTGCAGCCAGGCATAGCACCCATACCTACCCTTCCAAGCAAAGCTGCCCAGATAATTCAGCTTTATGTAGCTGGCAGCTCAGCTGTTACAGGGCATTACTCTGATAGACAGCACTCTTCATCAAGCAGCAGTGCACATGTATAATTGGACAACAGGTTGTGGTGGCAATAATCTAACACTTTATCCTATCCAATATCTACGACTTAAAGGATTTCCCAACTTCCCATGCCTGCTGATATCCTCTTAGTATCTAGATACCCAAGTGAGTTGCAAAACTGATCTGTTACTGTGGTGAATAAGTAATAGACAGATCTGCTGAATGATGCAAGGCTCCACTGACTTTTAGTTATGCTTATATAACTCCATAGTTTTACAGCTGCTAATAATTAGCAGATGACCTGCATAAGTGCTAGACCAAAAAAAAATAAATTGAAAAGGAGAACCCTGCTTATCACTTCAAAAACAAGCTACCAAAACAAGATAAATGATTTTTTTTTTTTATCTGCCATGATTTTCCTTTTCTCCTCTCGACAGAATTCAAACAAACACAGCATAACGAATTCAGCATAACTTATAACTGAAGATCTGAATGGTGCCTTGTTCAGAGCATTTGGGTTTGAAACACAGATGCAGTTAACTCACAGCTTAACTCCTTCCATGGTACTATTTAAAATGCTGATCTGTGTTCTTCTCTCTTCCAGATTTTAAGAAGTTTTCTTTGAGTGATTTTAATTTTTTTAAAACAAAGATTCAAGTTTGGATTCAGTGTACAGCTTCCTTTGCTCTTTTCCTCTCTTAAAAATAAGAGATTGTTATGCAGCAAACTGGGAATAACATCACTTTCTAAAAATTTCCTTTGCAGCTCTTGTCTTTATTTCACCAAATTCTTTTCCAGATCTGGTGTTCTCAGTGTTTCCTGAAACAGTCAGTGTAATAAACTGTTCTTTAGTACTAAAAAAACCCATGAATATGACATATTAAAAAAACAAAACAACCCCCCAAAACACAAACCTCTTTCAGAGGGTAAAAGTAGTCTCTGAAAGTAGTAAAAGTGATCTGAAAGTAGTCGAGTAGGGAAAGGAGATAGTTTTATGTTTAAAGACATCATTTTTTAGCTACTAAGGCACTAGTCTGCCAGTCAGTAGATTTATGATCCTCCCCCAGCACTATTATTGACCCGCTGCTAAGAGACTTTGGGCAAAGCCACTTCCCCACACTATGCTTCTCTAGGCACTCAAATTTTTGAAGTCTTTATTTGGACTTCAAGGCCAATTTTGGATGTTTTGAGACCACTTTTATTCCCAGATGTTCTGGGGACAGACAAAAGCAGCCGTGCTTATCCAGTAAGGCAAAAAACATAGCATACAGCCAGCTGGAAGGAACCACTGGATCTCATCTAGTTCAGAGCAGGGCTAACCTGGCTTAAAGCAAACTGCTTGGGCCTTGTCCAGTCCAGTTTCTAGACCATCTCCAAGAACAGAGGCTCCATAGTCTCTCCGGACAACCAGTTTCAGTGGTCAGCCACCCTCACCACAGAGTACCTCACTGACAATTTTCATAGGAAGCAGTACAACCTGGGGAATGCAATTTCTTTGTAGGGCTTACTTCTGGTGCTGGTAAGTCAGGGTCCAGGAGCATTCAGAGAGAAGGCTGCTCCATGCTGCCTGTTCTTCATGGCAAGAGGATTTCAGCACTCAAAAATACTGAAGAGGGAGGAAGAGGGAATCACCCCACTTCCTGAAGTTATCACAAGGGAAACATGCACAAGCTATTTTTGGCTCACTGAAGCTGCTAAGAGCATTTATTTTATCTTTGGTATTACTTCCTATTAAAGAATATCCTGTAGTTTCTGTAGCAGGAGATATGTATTCAGGTTTAGCTCAAATGAGAAGGAGAGCCCTCTCTTGAAAACACAGACTGCAGGGCAGGTGGGCCCTTCACGTGGTCTTAGTACTAGGAAGGAAATAGCAGGAACTACACACAAACACATACTGGAAAGATTGAAGATGAGAGGTGCCACAAACAGCTTGGATCTTAGGAACTTTTGCTTCTGCAACATTTGTAGTTTAAGGAGTTACAAAATTATACATTTTAACTCCAAGTGTACTTATATGTAATTGGAACCAAATGTAGAACACTAAAAAGGTTACAGCAGAGTTAGGCATTACAAAAAAGACTCTGGAACTACTCCTTGCACTTCCCATTTATCTCCTTCCAGGAATAAAGAAAAACTTTCTATTCTGAACTCCTTTGATCTCTCAGATTTAGATGAAACTGCTCCCTTGCCACTTGTGTCTCCAGCCTTAGAGACAGTCTTCACTGATCTTTGTGAACCAAGTTGGATGAGGCCCAAGAGCAGCTGCTCTTTCAGACTTGCGCCTGCAAGGCTGAAGAGTGGCTACAGTATCTTTTGGAACCGTGATGTTCAGAGTTATTTCCACTGAAAAAACAATCTTTTCATAATTTACATTTCACTCACAGCTCAGCAGTGGTAGCATAGTGCTTGCAGAGAATCATAAGAGTACTCACATAGTAAACAGTTCACCGATTTTCTTCCCATTCCTCCTCTTCAGATATCTAGACATATGCACACATGCAGCTGGTGCTACATGAGAGCACTACACTGCTATCATACTGGTCACCACAAATGTCTGAAATATTTTAAATGAAGCCTTCTACTAAAGCATGATTCTAGACATCTTTATTAAATTTGGTTTCTAATAGTCCCTTTTCTGGGCTATTTGCCAACTAACAGTTCAGCAGCTATTATTCAATAACAGTCAGATTTTTATGTACATCTTTGAAGTAAGGAGCTAAGGTGTTAACTTGCACACATAACAGACAGAACACTGCCTTGAAAGTTTGTGGCCGCTTCCAGAACCTTCTTCTTTGGTACTACCACGATCTCCTCTACCAACCCCAAAATTTACTATTTATCCATACAAAGAATGCTCTTCCTGCCATTACTCAAATACAGCTAGCACCACAGATTTTGAACTAAGATATTCAATAGTCCCTTTTTATAGCAGATCCAACAGATCAAGTGTTGGAGTGCACCACACAAAAAAGAGAATGTCCACATTAGAGACATGAATAAGAGAAATAATTGGAACACAAAAGTAGTTAATTAGATTTGGATTTTGATAACACTTCATTGTTGTGAAGAAGCTACAATTAAGATATGGTTACCTTGGCAAAAGCAAATAAATACACCCTTCTCTATTGCATCACTATTTCACATGGTTTCTATACATAAGTCCAATATCCATATGGAGATTCAGTGTAGTTAAAAGCACAGAACATTTCTAAAGGCCACTGCATAAAAAGGCCATTTTACTAAATTGTATAAATACATCAAGAATAATATATGTGCCTCTAAAGGAAACCTATGAATTCCTATTCCTATGTCACATTTGTCAGATAACACCAACATATGTTATCTTCTCCCTCCAAAAAGGCTTTGTGTTTATGCAAGTAAGGCAGAAAACCCATAGCTGTGAGAACTTTATGCACTGTAGGTAATAGAGAGCAATACTCCAGCATGTTCCTTTCACAAAGGGATTAGCATTGCACAGGCTCCTCAGTGGCCTCTCCACTGAAGAGGGGCTGGAGGTCATCAGATGTAAAGGTCATACCTGCTGTCACAGGTGAGACATTGCTCCTTCTATAGCTAATAACTTTTTCTAGAGGCACACTTTCTGTTCTGGCTCTACTGCATGAGTAAAAGCTCTGAAGCCCTGATGCAATTTTGTGGTAACTCTGAGCTTCTCATAAAAAAAACCACCAAAACAAAGCCAACAGACAAACACAAAACAAACAGACCAACCAAAAGAGAATGGTCTAATAGTCTTGTAGCATCTTGCAGCCTCCAAAGGCAGCACCTTGCTACCTGATGCTGTTCAGAGAGTAAACTAATGCTATAGAAAGTTAAAAGTGTAATTTCTGTAGAAATACTAAGGCAGTAGAAGAAGTTGGGACATAGCTAGAGAGCTTCAGCTGTTTTAATTCCCATTTGCTGGGGTGAGTGCTCTCAAAGCAGGAGGCAGGGGAAAGGCAGCACTGGCCTGATAGGGGACTTTTGTACAGACAGAGGGAGTAGCTGCTTCTCCTCCCCTCTCTCCTTTTCCTGAGATTTTTAACCCCAATTGCTTAACACTCCAGCAATTCAATTTACAGCACAATCTCATGGATAACTGGAAGAAACTTAACAAGCTGCAGCACAGGGTAGGAACAGGTGAGCAGCAATAAGAGAGGCGTGGGAGGGACAGAAGCAGAGGCAGAAGTTACTGAGATGCCAAGGACAGTGTGTAGAGTAACCACAGCTTCCAGGGCACAGCCCCTGCCCCAAAGAACTCGCACTCCAGCCAAGGCCAGCCACAGGAACTAGCGTGCCTCTCTCCTCACAGTCCTCAAACTTGCCTTAACCAACTATGGGAATAATAATTTCATGTACAAATGGAGAACTACACATTTGACAGGCAGATGCTAAGGGCAATGTCCTGCTCAGCTGGAGGTCAAAGGATGCTGAAGAACCTAGAAGAGTGAGGCAGAAAAACATACATAATACTTAAGGAATGAAAGACAGCACTTTCTGGAGGAACTTCTAACAGGGATTTAAGAAATACAATCTCATGTTTTTAGGATATTTGCTCTTGCCCTAGCTAAACAGATCTTTAAGCAACATTTGTGCACATAGAAAAAGCTTTTCTTCTCTTCTCCACCCTGATTCTCTCTCACACTCTCTTCCCGTATCTCCCTTTCTGTGTCTGTCCTCCCCTCACGTGCTCCAGCTGCACAGAGGGCAGAAGTGCTCTGGAACAGCTGTATTTCCTCCTCACATGCTCCATCCCCTCACGGACTCTGCAGAGGGGAAAGTACATGCCAGCTCAGCGGGCCTTGTGCTCTACAGCACTCAGAAAGGTGCACTGCCAGAGCAGCTCCCTCCACGGCAACACTGCCATCCCTCCTGCCTTTATTTGCAGGCAAGACTCCCAAGGGGGGCATGCTGTGGATAACGTGCAGAGGCCAAACAGGCTCTGAAGACCTCTTCTTTTTCATGTGGCCTATTAGGCCGCTGCACTGGGCTCCCAGTGGACAGAGAAAGCAGAGGGAAAAGTAGAAAGAGAGTGAAAAAGGGTGTGAATGAGGAGCAAAACACACTGCCCATCCCCTAAAGGTCAAGACAATGGAGAACAGATGCTTGTTACAGCCCTCCCTTTGAGCAAGCACTTCAAGAATAGAAGAGCAATTTAAAAGTACCTCACATTGGGTCCTGAACAAGCACACCTTCCTGTCAGAGACATGTGCTGTATCACTTTGGTTTTAAATAAGAAGCCAGAGCATGGAACCTGGTTGCAGCTGAAGAACGCTACTTTCAGAGAGGGGTATAGTCCTGCACTGCAGAAGGTGTTTATTAAAAGATGAAGCACAGCCACTAGAGTAGCAGAGGCAAACAAAGGGGAAGACAAGCTAACACTTTATGACTGTTTCCTTGAGGTTCCCGAATGTCGCTGCTTCAAAAAGCCCCCAAAAGCCAGCTCGGAGGGCAGAGACCTGCTTTGGTTGCCTCCACCACAAAGCCCAACGACAAGGTTCAGCTCAACACTTGCTCAGGTGAAAGCACTCGATGGAGGAAGGCTGTAACAAACTTCGGCGTGAGCGGGCGAGCAGCCCTGGCGGTGCCCGGCCCGGGGACCCCCGTGGGGGCAGCGGCGTGTGCCACGGCCCCGGGC
>VZZY01000494.1:38356-100664 GCA_013400335.1 Eurystomus gularis | reverse complement strand
TGGAGGGCCGTGCCCCCTGCCCGTACCCGCCGTGCTTCTGTCCCGGGTGTCCGGTGGGCGTTAAAACCGGTCAGAGTTTACGAGGTAACCGCACCACAGGGAAAGGTTTTCAGGTCCCCAAGCGCTGACGACCCGGCCTGTGAACATGGGTAGCTTTCCCAGGGATTCATCCTGCTCGGCCCCGGTTCCTGGGCTGTACCCATCGCCTGCATCAGCAGCTGGGCGTCCGGGAGCCTCGTGGCCTCGCTGGCACCCGCTGGCAGGCAGGGCCCGAGGGAAGGGATGCGCTGCGCCCTCCCGCTCCTGCTCAGCGCAGACCCAGCCTGGCGGGAATGCCGCCGACCCCAGCCTGCGGGTCTGCTCTCACCCCAGCTCCCGATGCTTTAGTTGTCCTCCGAGCTCTCAACACTCTTCGTTTTCCCTACCTGCCTCCGGTGGCCTTGATAGCAGCCAGCCGGGGAGGACTAGAGCAGCCTGGGGAATGGCAAGGCAGCAGGCTTTCTACACACAGTGGAGTAGAAACGTAATTAAACAGTGGGAAAGAGGTACTTGCTTTTTCTCTTTAAGGTTTGCAGTATGTCGAGGTGTGGGAAGGTCAATTTCCTCTCTCTACATGATACCCCAAAAGGCATTTGTGCTTCTTACCTCAATTAACTCATGCAGAGATTGCTTTGCCAGACAAGCAATAGATTCTGCTTCCTTTTCCCTCTCACCTTGACTAAGTTTTCTAGAAACAAAACTCCTGTTCAAGTTTTTGGGTCCAGCACTGAGATCTTGAATGGAAAAATGCCCAGATTATATGTCACGGAGTAGCTTGGGCCGATAGCAAGATTTGAAGGGTGAGAGCTGTGTCCTGAGTGCCTATGTGAGCCAACACATTGATCCCACACACTTTTGTCTCTGTAGGATTTCACATTTTGGAGGTATTTGCATGGTTTTTGTTTACTCTAGGCATAAATAGAGTCCAGTCAGGCCTCTGCATAACACTGCTGTCTAAAATATACAAGTGTTAGGGACAGGTGTTCTGAAGAACTTAAATATATTCTTGATTCGCTTGTAGCAATATGTACCAACAAGGCCACAGACTGAGTAAGGTCTGTGCTGAGCTAACCTGCTGCAACTTACATTCCTGTTTTGACCAGGAGATGACAAGTTGCCCAAAAACAGAGTTATGGTGAGATGCACTGCCCTAAGAGTGATGGCATTACTGATTTGCCTTCCATGTAAGATTTCAAACCTTCCCAGGCTTTTATGTAGGTCATTTCCCTGGTTCTGTGTCACTGCACACTTGGAGCTATACAAGATGGACACAAAAACAGGTTCCATTTTTTTCTCTCCACCCTCTTCTGACCCATGTACACAACCTAGATTAGCTTGCAAGCAAAAATTATGAAGCTCACAAATGGGAAAACTGCAGGTACTTTGTGTTTACTGCCTTTATAGACCTAAAGTTCCTTAAAGAGGGTCACAAATCCACATGAGGCTCCTAAGCACAGCATGCTGCATTTGGGTCATTCGTTAGCTGAAAAGTCACATGGAGGCAAACAGCTTCCTCTTGTCTACACACTGGGGAAATACCATGTGATATGCTTATTCCAGGGTCTGTATGGGATATATAGCAAACACCAATACAGATCTGCTTGGCTGTTAGAAGTTTGGAAGATGTGATGGGAGATCTGTGCTGGGATTACAGGAAATGGTGACAACATTTGCTAGGAAAGAGTTCTGCCTTTATGGGAAGTCCACTGGGTGACCCATCATCACTGTGCTGCAGTAGCCTACAAACCCCTTTGGACTTGTGCCTGCTAGCCAGTCTAGCCTCTCACACAGTGGCAAGTGAAATTGTCCTGTCCTTGTTATAGATAACCCACCTACAGCCAATAGAACTCAGCAGGCCTCTCTCGGTGAGCATGGAAGTGGTTGCTTGCAGGTCTGCTGTTTTCCACAGCTCTGCCAGTCTTTTATACTGTATCAGGAACCGAAGCAATTGCTTTAGAGAATCTTTTTCAAAGCAGTGTGTGATTGCCCCATCTGTAGTTGGGATTTGGTTTCCAGAATGGGAGAAAGTACTCCAGAGCTTTGTTAGAAGTCAGTGTCTGTGCAACACTCATCCAAGAGAAGCCTGAGGACTATGTACCAATTTAACAACTTTTCAGAAAGCGAAAGAGGGAGGAGACCCTTTACACCCAGGAGCATGCCTAGGGGCCTGAGCCTGGGCTAGGCTTCATCTAGAAAATGTGAGGTCTTGCAATTGGATCCAAGCACAGCAACCTTCTAGAAGTGTCCAAAGTCAAAAGCATTTCTGATGTCCTGAACCATTGGTGACTTTAAAGGTGACACTTTGCATGCCACCATACCAGAAAACAAACATTTCAGGGAGGTAATGAGCTTCCTTTCTCCAATAGCAGCACAGTGTTTATGCACTTTGTGGGTCTTGTGTTACACACACTCTTTTGCCCTGCTTTCCCTATCTGCTGTGGTTTACTTCAGCTGTGGAAACAGGAACTGCTGAGACAGGATGCTGATGAAACTCACACTGCTTTCACACATCTCTGAGGAGATGGCCACAGCAAGAAGGTTGGCAGCAACTTACATCCTGGGGAAAATCTGAGTACTTAAATTGTCTTACAGTTGCCTAAAACAATAATCTGATTTCTTAAAAACCGTCAAACTGAAGGAGGCTTCAGGACCTGAACGCTAGTTGCAGGAGAATGATCATACCTGACACACAAAAGCTCATGATCAAGCCTTTAGAGTTCAGGGAATGTCATTTTTCTGCTTGCTCTGTTGATCAGCTCAACTACGTTTTACAAAGCCAAGATGCAATTGGCTAGATAGAGAGAATAAGGCCATCAAGTTTAGCTCATCTGCCTGGTAATAATGGAGAGCAGCAGCCTGTTCTGATTACAGACTCACAGAGGTGAAATTGCTCCCTTGGAGCTGGTACAAGGTAATAGACTTTAAAATCTCAAAGACACCCCTTAGAAGGGTCAGGTCTCCTGAATAGCACAAGTGCCAAAGAGCAAAGATATTTGAGGGTGACTGCATCTCTGAGAGCAAAATATCACTGGCACACTAAGAAGTAGATGAAGGTCAACTAAAAAGATGGGAAGGACAAAGTTAATTGCCAAATTGTTTAAAAATTGGGAAGAGAATCAGACTGGAGAAGATGGAGACATTCCAGACAGCTGTTCTATTAAGGACATAAATAGGGTGTTATCAACAAGCTCAAAGTGAACAAAAGAAGCTTTAATAGCAAGAGGATGGCAGTGGAAAGTGGGACAAGTTAGCTGCTCAGAGTACTGTCACTGTAAAAGCAACACCTTCTCACCCAGAGGCCCCTGGTCTGCCTTCATTTAAATGAGGTCTGCTTACCTCAGCACCACCATGTTTGCATTTCATTATTATCTATACTTATTAGAGAAATTTAACAATGAGTGCATGAGGCCTGTTTCTTGGTTTGGTTATCATGAGAATCGCTAGTTGAAGCTCAGAGCCAAAATTTACCTGTTGAAGGTGATGAGGCAGCAGAGGTGCACATGTGGGTCACAGGAGTATTATCCAGGGCCGTAGCCCTGGGGCTGCTGGTGCTGCCCACATAGGAGAGAGACGAGTTTAGTGTTTAGATTGCAGGGAGACACTACAGTGCTGTAAATGAGAAATCAGTAGATAGTATGTACTTACCCACTGACAGCAAATTATCTTTGACAGTGGCCGAGACAGCACATTTACAAGCTCCAAAGCTACTATTTTAGCAGGTGTACAGATATGCTGACATGTTAAAAGGACAGTAGCAGATGAGGAGAAACAGTCTGTATGTAGGTAAAGCTATTCTCTTTCAGTAGATGGACACTGGTAACAGGAGGTGTTAGTGGTATGCAAGAAAAAGGCATCACAAAGGTAAGCTATGAACAGAGAATAAAAACAACTTGGACATTGAGTATTCAAAGCAAAGCAAAGGAAAAGAAAAAAAAAAAAAGCAGATAAACTGTCTCCTGAAGTGTGCTTATTGATGTTTGGAGTATCATCTGTTTGTAATACAATGCCTGGATTCTGAAACCTAAAAAGAGAAGTTGTTAGCATTTATTTTTGCCTGATGTCACATCTTTTGAGATGTGAGTAGTTCATCAAGACTCAGGCCAATAGGAAGACAGAAGATTTGCTGTGCCCATAAGACAGGTCAAACCATCACAAATAAAAATTTTCAAATAAATAATTTCAAAACTTCTTCTGAGGAAGTGGAAGAAAAACACTGCAACATGGTAGCCAGCTGTGTCTGAAGAGAGCTGGAGAAGCAAGCAGTCAGACACGTGTATGTGCAGACACACATCCCAGCAAACAAATAGGTGGAATCTGGAGGCCAAGTCCCAGATCTGCTTTGAGGAAGATGAACAAAGGTACTGTGGATGCTCATCATGAATCTTGTTACTTGATGTTTATTTTTAATGCTAAGATTCAACCACATGCTGCTCTAAGAGGATTGTTCTGTCAATTTTAGTGCCAATCACAGTCTCCCAAATTAAGTCCCAGGCATCGTTATGCTGCGGCTTAGCTCATTGTGAGCTGAGGAGCTGCGTGACTCCCTCCAAGGGCCGAGAGCTGAGAACTCACACTGAAGCTAAACAGAGCTGCAGCAAGCACTCCATCTGTCAGCAGAGCTTTCGCCCAGCATACATCTTCAGCCGTCGTTTACAGTGTTAATGATCATCCAGGGAGGCAAAGATTACCATCATCTAAACTGTAAGAGCAGAGCAGAGTGTTACAAGTGATCGATTGCCCCAGACAAACTGTTTGCTTTGCTTAGGACTGCAGCTCACCGTAACAATTTCTAGCGAACACTACGCAATGATGGAAGTATTGCACAAGTGCCTAATTTTCCCTACAGAGCATTTTAAAAAGCCTGTCCTCTGCAGACATGACATGACACGACACATTCCTGTAGAGCATTAACATAATAGGAATTATTTTATTAAACTCACAGCAAGTTATTTACAGCTGCTATCAAGGTAGTCCTATTGCCTTGGACAACCAGCTGGGAAAGATGAGTAACTTGTATCACTTGCCCCACCTCTCCCTATTTATTTTCGGGAAGTATTGTTGGTATTTCCACGCTGTATTACTGAAACACACATAGGCTTGTTGCTTGTGTTGAATATTTACTGAACCCCAAAGGTCTTTAGCCAAAAGCGGCACTACCTTATTTTAGCCACTAGAGTGAGCTGCTGCTCAACATTTGAGTAAAGTCTGGCTAAAGACTCGCGTTGCTCAGAAGAAGAAGCGTCCTGTCACGTTGTCATACGTAAGTAAAACTGAGATCTACACTTTCCCTAAGAACGACCTTTGTGATGCTGTGTCTGACTTTAATGCTCATCATCTATTTCAGCAGGGCAGGGAACAGTTTTCAGGGAACAAAGAGAATTGAGTTTAAGTTGTTATGCTGAGCACCCCCAAATTTGAAGCTGCCCCCACTCAAAATGGAGACTGGAAATCAGCCTTCCCAGAGCAGAGTAGGCTAAGTACAGAGATTAGTTGAAAAGGGGGCAAAGTAATCCTCCTCTACAAGTCCTTTACCATGGCACTTGATAGCAAAAAACACTTATGGGACCCAATTGGCTGAGGCTGGCTCCTTCCCACAGCAAAAAGTCCCGTCCCTCCTTTTCGCTCTGTCAAGAGTTTCTACAGGTAGAGTCACATATGACAGTCATTTCAGATTTGTGCATGAAAATCAAGTGCTTAAGCATGGAGTTTGAGGTATTTCTGCACGTTACATCTAGTGTGACATGAGGAGCCATTTGTGACTCTGCCAATACAAAAACCACAGAGCAGATATTGAAACCAGCTTGAATGCTTAAGTTGGATACAGATTTACAGCTCAGCTAAAGCTTATTACACTGCTATTGATTCCACTGGAATTGTATCTGTGGATTAAAAAGGCAGACAGTCTTATTAATACATTAACATTTTTAATAAACAGTAAAATGGATCAAAACCTGGCTGGCAGCCATTCAGTCTACCAGTAACTGAAGTATTTCTTTTTGGCAATGAAATGCCGCTGAGCAGCAGCTCAGAAGTGCTAAGTATGGAGCCTTATGTTTTATTACACAAAGCTCCCTGCTCTTACATTACCCTGCTCTTTCCCAGCAGGGACCGATTCCTGTCTGTGAAATTTTCAGAGGCTGGCCAGGTTTTGATGGTTAAGATGCTTTCAGATGCTGACCAGTGTAGCAAATAGTTTCCAGCTGATGTTCATTCTTGCTGATTTAATTCAATAAGGCGACCAGCAAATACAGCTAATGTTCCTATAATACAAACTAGCATAAATATGCCAAGGAGAAGATGATCAAGCACCATCGCAACAAACTTCCATTCTTCTGCAGCCTGGGAAAGAAACAAAGGAGATGGTAAAATCTCTGCAGAGCCATGTTTGTTATGGGAGTTCTTGTACTGTCTCGAACAAGGGCAAGGCTATTCCTTAAGTACTACTAGAATTATGCAAAAACCCCCCTCATTCTCCTCTCTAAAGCTGGTCAGTGGTTGAGAAAGCCCAAGCTACCTAGAAATGCAAGGTCCAAGACTAAACTGTTCATAAACCCTGGCAATTTGGTGAACAATTTTGTTAAAAAGAAATGTTGAAAAGCTTAATTTTTAGTCAAATGTTTGCTTTTGAAAGAGAGTTTAAAATGCTGAAAGCAAAACACTTCGTTTGACCCAACTGACTTTTGTTTTTCTATTGCTTCTTCACTCCCTTGGGACACTTAAGCAATTGTCATTAATTCAGCTCTCGTCCCTGCTCTCCATGCCTTGTATAGACTCTAAGGACTAGGAAAGCCTTCTCCATAGCTCCCTTAGTCTTTTTTTCCAGTTGTGGGACACCATGAACCACTTTCTCTGCAACTGCCTTTACACTGGATGCTTTTGTAGGAGCCCAGCACTGCAAGAGCAAGCAGAGTGCAAGGTGCTAAGTGAAGCAAGGCTCAGGACTTCCACCCTGTGACTCTGCCTTACAGAGTGACATGTACTGGCCTAAGGCACCCTCTACTTTTGCCTTAGTTGCACCACAAGTAGAACAGGCTGTTGTTGATTATTAGGACACTGATCAATGCTGTTTTGAGGTGGTTCCTAAGTCCGTAGGTGAATGCAATGATTGTGCCTTCAGAAGGCACAATCTTCAGTTTATTTGGGGAACTTGACTTCTGAAACCCCCTGGAAGTGATGTCAGGGGTGCTCAGATGACATGAGCAATTGGGCTCCACTTCTGAAGGGAGCACTTGCCAGTAACCTGAAGACTCTTCTTGTAAGCCTAGGAGGAAGTGAAGGCCTGAGGTGCTGAAGCCGTGCCAGCCCTGCTGAAGGTAACACTATCTGCAGAGAGGCACAGGGGTCATGGGGGACATGAGACCACAGCCTGAGCCATTCCACATGCTCCACGAATTTGGTTACAGGAACAAACACCCTGGTGTAAAGCCTGCCCATGGGAAGGAGGCACCTCTTTTTCAAGAGTGTGGCCAAATTATTGTCCCGAAGAACTCTCTCCCCATCTTCAGCTAGCCTGCGGTTCAACAGGAAATGTCTATGATCATTTAGAAAGTTAAAGTACCAGGACTGAATCACCTATGCAAAAGCTGAGTGCACTGTGGTAACCGAAATAAAAGAGGGGGTTAATTGCGTTGAATGTGCTAGAAGGAGGCAGAGCTAGGCTTTCCTAGGGAACGCTGCCATATGTGACTCTACACGCATTTATCCTTCCTTTGGCTTGCATAGTGGAAAAAGTTAGTAATCAGAGTAGCTCATGACGTGCTTCACTTGCAGGGACTACTTGTAGCTTTCAGGAATAGAAGAAAACCTTATTGAAATTGGAATTATCATTTGTAAGTTACATATAACACTTCTGAGAAAAAAAATACTAGCCTTTTGGAGTTCGGCTGGCTTCCTGGCTTGTCAAAAGCGACAGGAGCTTGCTTACTGCAGGGGGAAGATGCCTGAGTGGGAGACAGGAGGAACGTGTTTTGGAACTTGCTTACAGTTCTTGAAACTGCTTTGTTACTCACAGACACTCCAACTCTATGGCTTCACATTCCACATTTAGAAAACCTTAGCACTGACACTTTTTTCTTTTTTGGGGGGCCAAGATTCAATTGCCTCTTGCGACAATTATCTGTCACTGCTTGTTGACTGCATCAAGGGGAGAAGACTGCTTCCTGCTATAGGCAAACCAGGGCTTGGAGTGTTTTTGTGAGGCAGGGATATTTTGCCAGAAAAAAAAGTAGCAATTTGAAAGCAACAAATGACTCATGCACAAAAAATGCCTTACATTACTGGCTTCTTGGTCCGATTTCATAGTTTCCGCAATGTATTTGATTCCCTCTATAGCATTTTTCACATCTGGATTTCTGGTAAGCGGGGAGTAGAAGTTGACAGGCACAGAACCTGGCTTCCCAGAAATTTCAGAAATATCAATATCTTCTGCAAAAATATTTTTGTCTTGTTTATCCCTGGACGGTCGTTTCATTGTAGAGAAAAACATGAAGTTTGGGATGGTGTCAATAAAGACCTGAAAACAAAGAGGGAGAAGACGACAGTTGCTGGTCGGCGGGGCTGGGTCACAGATGCAGCTGTGTACTGAACAAAGGCAAGCCTCTCTGCTCCCAGATCACTTCCCGCGCTGGATCCGCTACAGATTCCCTCTTGGAGTATGTCACAGCCCGCGCTGCTGCCACACTGGGGCTTTTGTCAGCCTTATGTCCTGGGGCAGATGGGGTCACATGTTTTCTGGAAGCCGTTTCCCCTGCCATATAGCCAACATCTACAGACGAAGAGGGTGCGACACCCTAGAGTGGACTCTCAGCTAGTGTGAGCTGACAGGGCTCTATCCATCTCATCTAATTTGGAACAGATTGCTTATGAATCTGGCTTGACGTATGGACTACAAAGGATCTCTTTTGGCTACTTATGCTTGACTTTGCTATTACAATGTTTGTTATAAGTGCATGTAAGGTTAATGATCATTTCCTTTGGAATAACATAGGCTTGCTGCCAGAGCAATTTTAAACACATGCAGTGTTTGCATGCTGAAATCTCCCTTCTGCAGGGATTGTTTGTGCTACAGAGTAAACATGATGTAAGCTGTAGCCTTAAAAGTATAACTAGAAATACACAGAACAGCCTCCTGTTCATGTCAGGGTTTAACATAAATGCAGGCAGGGTTAAAAAAGGCAAGAATAACTGAATGGATCCTCTTTGGTACTGTCTCCCTGGCAAAGAACTTGTAATGACAGACGTCCAATTTTTTCTGTATCTTCTGGTTACAATTCAGACTGGTGTGTAAGGTTCTCCTTGCTTCCCAAGGATGGCAGAGCAATTGTGTTTACTGCAGAAGCACAGAGAAGACCATAGCTTTTGCTAAACCATCTTTTGCAAAATGGGAGGCTGAACGCAGGTATCCCCAGTGGCCTTTGAGCTCTGCACTCACATGGGCTGGAGAACTTGGCCACTGGCAGGGAGAAATGCTTTGCGGTCAGAGGGAGAATTAGACCAGGAAATGTAATTTGAGTCCAGCTGGACATTTTATTTTCCCTGTACCTCCAGCGGCCCGCGTTTTGCCTCATCTGTTGCCTGCAACACTCTACTCCAGTGGACAATTTTGTTACTTAGAGGAACACTTCAGCAGTCTTGCTGACTTTATGCACAGCTAAGTAGTAAACACTGGCTTTTGCGCCTAAAGAGACTTAACATGATGCATTTACTTCCCCAATTCTTGTTGACTTTTATTAGAAAACCTGCCAATAAAATTTGGAGTGCTCAGTGGAAACCAGGAAACGTGCAAAGCCATAGAGCTCACCTTCCTGACCCAGTGCGGCATGGTGTGAGTGCTTGGGGAGCGGTGGTGGGTGTTGATGACGATGACCGTGATGATGATTGAAGCGATGACAAACACCATTGTAAACAGCATGTATTTGCCTATCAGAGGCACAGCACTGGAGGTGGAGGGAATCAGCTCCACAATGACCAGAAGAAACACAGTCAAAGACAGCAGGACAGAGATGCTGAGAGTCATTTTCTCACCTGCCATGCAAAAAAAACACAATATGAAACAAAACAACAAAGAAAAAACCATTGCTGCTCCTATCATTCGGTACAGAGAGTGTCTGTGCATCTGGAATGCTATCATTTCTCCCAGCATCCAAAGCAGTAACTAGGCTGGCCAAACTTGAGAGCATCAGCTCCAGCATTAAGGTGGAAATCACCAGGTATGTCTGGGCTGAGGTATGGGTGGTGGATATGGAAAGCTTACTTGCCAGGAGCGCTTCATGGGCTGTGCATTTTGAATGATGAGGTACATGCACCTGATTAATGCTTGCTCCACAGCCTCTTGAGGGTTTGCTTGCCTTACTCTTCATCAGGCTCATGCTGGGCTGAGCAGACGGACAAAAATCACATCTGACACCAGAGGTCAGTCGCTATTTAAGATCTCCCGGTATGCAGGATGTCAAAACTGAACCACAAAACGTGATTCACACATCTTTTTTTCTATACAGTTCAACGTTCTATGAAGTTTTCCACCAAAACAAAAATACCTCAAGTATTTCATAGAAGGAGGTTAATGAAATTAGGCAGTATGAAAAGCTGTCACAAGGTAAAATAAATGAAGCAGAGGAAATTGGTGCAGGGAACAAGAACTTCTCAGTAGGGATGAAGGAGGCCAGAATAGGCCAGTATTACTCTTTGTCACATGAGGAAATTTCTGTGAACAGATAACAAGCTTCCTCCTCTAACACCGTGTCAAAGGGCCTCACTCACCCCTTATGTGCTCACTTACTGTGTGAGGTACTAACACATTACCTACCTAAGGCAAAACGTAAAAATCAACTAGCTAAACCTTCATTTGCAGAAGTTAACTGGACAGTTAAGCAGTGCCCTCTGTGGGAAATCAGCCCAATTTATTTATATCAATAGTTCCGGCTTTCAGCACTTCCCATTTACTTGAAGAATGTTTAGAAGTATTATTTTGAGTGGAAATGTCTAGTTTTAGTAAGCACTGCCCTTCAACTAGGCTGATGATTTAAAATACTCAGAATTTCTCAGAAACTTGTTAGAAGAGCAATTTCTATGGCAGTCGAATGAGTAAATGTACATACCTGAATCTGTGGGTAGGTAAAACACAAACCCGGTTAAAAAGGAGAAGAGCAGGCAGGGAATGATGACATTCACGATAAAGTAGAGAGGCAGGCGTTGCATGAGGAAGTGGTAGGTGATATCCAAGTAGGGGGTGTCAGGGCAGCAAGCGTAGTAAACCCAGTGCTTCCAGCCACGGTAGTCCTTCATCACCCACTCCCCACTCTCCATGAAATTACTTAGATCTGGACGATCACTCTCCTGACAGAAAAAAAAATAATTCTTGACACTAGATGTTCTGAACAAAATCAAAATTTGGCCGTTGCTCAGGAACAGGATTCCAAATAACTCAGGGACTTTATGTATTTTTGTGAGCAAACCACTCTTGTCTATGTTATTTTGCCTTAGAAGACCATCCTCTACACAGCATTCAAGTAAATATTTTACAGAAATGGTCAGGGATAGTTGTCTGAAGAGAAAGACAGATTAAATATTTACAATAGGAGACATATCTGGGGGGACAAGGAAAGAGTCCTTGGAGATGGAAAGTCACGATCAGAGATAAAGCAGCTCCCCCCAAAAATAAGAAAACAAAAGCAGAACAGACAGCAGCATAAGGAGTGGTGTGAAGCCATCAGAGGGTAGACAGGTAGGAGACTGTTAGGGCACAGGAATTATGGATATGCAGAGTTTAGAAGCCAAACCAGGCAATTTTATGCTAGAACTACAAATAGAGCTTTTCTATTTTGCAGGTAGCACCTGATTGTTTTTCAGTCAAAACAAGGTTATATTCTGTTCTAAATTTGAGATTTCCAAAAAAACACGTTCAGGTCTTTACTGCTTTTCCCAATTGCAAACTTGTTGCTTACCGGGTTAATAACAACCATTGTACCATCATACGTCCATGTTCCCAACTTCATACTGCAGTTCTGCTCATCAAATGGGAAGTACGTGACTATAATTTCACAATAACTTTTAAAAATAGCTGGTGGTGTCCAAGTGATCCGGCCTGTGTGCTCCAGAAGGACTTTGGTGTATTTAACAATGGCAAAATCACCGTCTGCACTGCAAAAGTAAAAAATAGCAGCATAATTAACATAGTTACAAAAGGATTTATCTGGCTGCGGATCGACTGGTACCCCCCAGTGCCATTGTGCCTGCTCCTGGAGAAGCTTGCTTTCAGGCATGCTACCCACTGGCCCTGATGTCATGGGCAAGCAGCCCCACCACAGTGGTGCCAGAGGACAGAGCTGCCCCTCCCACCCCAGCCTGGCACCCCTTACTTGTTGTAAAGAACAAGGTCTGGCCTCCAGATATCATCTGAGGGGATGCGGATTTTTTTCACGCCGCCGTAGTCATCTGGATTCCACTTAAGGTTGACATCTGTCCATTGCTAAAGAGGGAGGATTTCAGCCACTGAGAACCTCTTCCAGCACTTCTCGGGGTAGTTTTGGTACGTCCTAGAAACATGTACCTCCCTTGCTTTGGGACACGCAGGTAAGCATAAACATATGCTAGTGGGACCCCTAGTTAATACTTTACATTAACTTAAATTTTAGTTCAAGAATCTTATTTTAAAAAAAGAAAATAATATAAAATATAGATATACCAGAAGTCTACTTGAAATACAATGCAAAATGTTTTTCTTAAAGCTCTTAGTGTTTAGTGCATTTTGTTACTCTTGCTTGGCTAGCTGACACGCCTGTCCAAGTTTCCCCTGAAAGTATAAGACCGTAGTTAATTCCTCACTGTGTCCAATACATTTATTTGTATTGGAAAAAATGGTTAGCAATATTTAGTTACCTGTTTCAGGCGTACGTTGGTTGTCACAATCTGATTTACTTCATCCTTAAAAAAATTTAAATAAAGAAGGCAGTAACAGGAAACATCGGGATTGAATGAGAAAAACAGTTTTCTTAGAAAAATGACACTATCACATCAGCCAGCAGTTCAACATGTACCACATGTTCATACTGTACCACGCTAATAAGCTGAATGAGCTGCAGCCCGACAGTGACAACAACGACATCCCGATGGTCCTCCACTGGGCGCACCACCTTTTTGTAGTCCCTGAACAAGTCCTCGACAAGGCGAGTCTCATGTTCATAGCACAGGGCCAGCTTAGCTGCAGAAGAGCAGGGGTGGCATCAGCAAGGTGGGACATGAACACACTACAGTGCTGTCAGTCTGAGGTGGGTGTGAAGGAAGTGTCAACAGCAAGCTGTTGGCAGTGGGTTAATGCCAAGCCCTCTATGTCATTCCTTGTTTCAGGTGTGCATTATGTGCATTGCAAATACCATCAGCAGAGGTAACTACCTATTTGATACGGAGGTCAGCTTAGGAGTAAGGCAACAACAGCCTCCAACCAGAAGATAAACAAAACCAAATAGCTATGACTGTGAACAACAGGCTGAGCATTGGGAATCTCCTTCAGGCTCTCACAGCTGTGTTTACATGCAATACTTGCAGACAGTTAAGTGCAGAGAATACCCATAATTTGGGATTTATGCCATCTTCTTCACCTTCAATTCCATGGACTTACCTATAACAATAGCATTAAAGTACAGGGCCAAGCACAGCATTCATTGAGGTGAAAGCACTGTCCAGACTCCCTGCATCTGAAGTCTAAGCAGAGCCGGAGCTCTTCTCCAAGATGGGAGTTGCTCAGGTTGTGTTCATGGTGAGAGTGAAGGAAATAATTCACTATGTGGTCTCCTATTTCCCTCTCCTCAGGGAAGGTCTCAGCCTGTCCTCAGAGAGCTCTGCCCACAGACTGCTCAGAGTGACTTGGCAGCGCTGCATGAAAGAGCCCTTGTAGGAAGAGCATCAGAAGTAGAAAATGGCAGGTGGCAGCTTTGTTTCAGTGCAGCTTTAGCAGTGCGTGTATGGTATTGTTCTCCTGAGGGGTGAGGGCTCAGATCCTCACCTCACAGCAAAACAGAAGCATCTCGATTCCAGATCACCTGTTGTAGAACAAGCAGCCGCACCACATACCCGGACTGTAGCTGCTTCACTGTTACAGGGGAATGGGCGGCTTGGGGATGGTTTTGTATGTACTCCCTTTTAAAGGCAGTGAGAGGGAACAGAACAGCTGAGCCTCACCACAAGCATTTTTGGCAGATCCCATCCTTGCCCTTCCCTGTCTCAGTTTGAATCCTTGGCCATAGAAGTCAACAAGAATTTTGCTG
Source organism: Eurystomus gularis (assembly GCA_013400335.1). NCBI lineage: Eukaryota > Metazoa > Chordata > Aves > Coraciiformes > Coraciidae > Eurystomus > Eurystomus gularis. The sequence continues at coordinate 86,364 of VZZY01000494.1, read as the reverse complement.
CTGACTCCAACCTAAGCCAGGATTTCTCCTTGTTTCCTAACTGACTTTTTGTCAGCTCCTTTTATATAGCTGAGCTGAGATGCCAAAGATTGTCTCAGTCTTGTCCTGCCAGGAGGTGGTATTAAAATACTTGGATGCCATTGAGAAAAGCTGTCTGCTGCAGAGAAGTGCTGCTTGCTTCCCCTGCCTGGATGCTGGGCTGGGGCAGGCAGGAGTCGTCTTTCAATTTTTTAAGTTATGATCACAACACCATATCTAAGTCAAGCTCTTTGCTACACTTTTTAATCCAATTAAAATCCTTCACATTGCTGCCTTCTGCTGTGGCTTGGTAGGAATTTCATGTACTGCTTGAATTTGGTGAAAAGTTTTTAGGATCACAAAATACTTATTCTTTTAAAGGGACAGTCCAAAAAGAATTATCCTGGTACAACACATGCAGCTGCAAATCAATTCTGTTTCTTTGTCAGTAGTCAGTAGTCCCACAACTTAACGAAGTTTCTTGTAATGAATTTTTACATTTCAAGCCATGTTTAATAGATCCTTTCATACATTTTGAAATATATGTAGCACTACAGTGCAAAAAGCAGAGAGAAAAACAATGGAACACAAACTCCTCACTTCAAATACCTGGTGTCTGAAATTACAAATACTGAGCTGTTACCAGTGAGCTGCAAAGCTCTCATTTAAATTATTTGTTGTGTTCGTAAAACCTTATCAGTAGGACAAGCTGCTCCCAGAACACATATTCGCTTGTACCGATGTATATGAAAAGCCCTGGTCCTGCACATTCAGGAAGGAGCCAACCCCCATTCAAGGCAATGGCTGGAACACCTTTACCTGCAGAGAGGAAGAGGAGTACATGGTGGACCTTCATCATCCCGGCTCCCTCTTTCTGCAGTCATACAGATGGCAGCACACACAAAGCACCTTTACCGACTCTTCAGGGGAGAGCTGTGTTGCCTCCTGCCAGGGTGATGGCAAAATATAACCAGTGAGGTATTGACTTACAGCACCTGTTTTGGGGAATGACAGCTGAAGGCCACTGCGCCACGGGGCTGGAAATGGGCGTACAATGTGTTTCACCAGTCAAGTGTCTTCTGCAGTTTAGATAACGTAGTATTTTCTAATGGCAATATGATCTGTGACTTAATAAACAAATAAATATGTAATTAAAAAATAAGAAAGGATTTTCTGTAGAGTAACTGAGTATCTCAGTGACATCTCAGAAACTTCCCAAAGCTGTTTATAATCCTTTTTGACCAGAGCAACTTGCCAGATCTGGGATTTTGTTTCTCTGAGGGAAAACAGATCGCAGTAATTTATTTCTCCTGCACCCTCCCCAGAATGCAGACTGCACACTGAGATGAGGCTTTGCAAATGGATGAGAAATCTTTGAAGAAGTGAACAAATATGTTCAAGAGAGATCCATCTCTTTGAATTTACTGGAATTTTCAGAAGACAATTGGTAGATTCCCCCCCTTGAAAGCTGCTAAATAATGTCAGCAAACTGAAGTAAGGGGGAAAGCCCTCCCATAGATACCTACAGGCTTACTGAACTGTGAAAGGCACAGGATAGGAATATATGTTTGGTTTCTATAGCAGGGCAGTTCCAGTGGATTCCTGCAGGGCATGCTAGAGCTTGCTTATTCTTATCAGAAATCAACTGGAAAAGGGGTGAAAAGTAAGGGGTGTTGTAAGAAAACAACCAGCTGTGAAGAATATATATATATATGATATATATATGATATATCATATATATATATATATATGATGACCTCCTCTGAGCTCACTGATATCACTCAGGAACAAAATCTTGAGACATGGTTTCCTAAAGTGCTCAGCGGCATGAAAAAAGCAAGTCTGTCCATTCCTAAGGAAAGAGATGTAGCAAACAGAAAAGATGCCTCTATAAATCCACAGTGTCCTGAGTGCTCTTTGCAGTTCTGGTCCTCTGTTTTCAAAACGAGGCTTGGAAAAGGCTCAGGAGAAAGTGACAATGACATCCACTGCACAGCCTGGCTTCTGTGCCCTGAATGGATAGATAGTATGAACCTTCAGTCTGGAAGAGAAGCTGGTGAGAGAAAGGGCTTTGGTATGGTCTGTAAAATCACAAGTGGTCTGCAGAAGGCAGGTTTGGATTCGCTCACTGTTCCAGTGCAAAAAAAGTAGAAGTCATTGAGGGAAACATGGTTGGCAGGCTTAAAGACACTTTTTCACACAGTATCGCCATGGTGGAATTCAGTGCCACAGGAGTTTCTCATTGCCAAAAGTTTGCGTGTATTCAGAAAAAAGTTTGATAAATTCATTTAATGCTGTTAAATAAAAATATCCCCAAGAAGTCTGTCACAGAAGTCCCAGAGTCACAGGAGGCTGAAGCAGTGTCCTGGGGAAATACTGCTAAATGCTCGCCTTGTTCTTGCACTTCTCCCTGGGCACCTGCTGTTCGGCGACGTTGCACTAGTTGACCTGCCACAACTGTTCTTACACACTGCTCCACATTTCCTTTTCCAGAAAACATTCCCCACAAAAACCTTTCATAGCTTTGCCTCTGAGTGACAACAGATACACTTTCTATTTTTTACAGGTATACTTTGTGCTGTCTGCCACTTAGTTTGGTGTTTTATGCTGGATGCCTTTATTATTCTTATTATTCCTCACCCACCCCTCTCCACTAACTCCGCATTCAGCCCCTAAAGTTACATTTGTCCTCCAGTAAAGATTCTCCTCCTACATAACTCTGGCCTTGCTCCTGGCCTGTGCCTTGGCCAGCAGCTCCCATTTTTGCAGCTATCTTATTTCAGACTAGCAGCTGACTGCTTCCAACCGTTATCCTGGGTCAGGCAGCTGCCATGCCCAGTGTAGATACAATTGCACAGAGGCACTGCAGGAATGATGACGATGCCCCTCCAGATCCTCTCAAGGTCTCTTAAAGCATTCCTGCTCACCCAAGGCAGAGCTGGCAGGTTCACTCCAAAACAGATGAGAAGAGAGTGCTGCCATGCTCTTTGGCAAATTGCAGCTCTTGGGTAGCATAAGTTTCTGTCCCCACCAAAAAAAAAGGGTCTAGCTGCTTGGAATCAGCAGGATGCAGAATCTGTAAGAGCCACAGAAAGTCTGCAGCCTTAGCAAGGGGCTGTTTCTCTTGCAGCTGGCCTGACCTGAGAACAGCCCCCAACCTGGAAGCCAGCAACCCCTCACTGGCTGGACAGCAGAGCTCACACTGGAAGAGGCAGGAGCAGGTATTTGGAGAAGGCCTCTGGGGAGCAACAGCCTGGCTGCAAGGAATGTTCACTGGCAGAGACACAAGCCTTTCTCTCCCCCCAAAATCAAGGCAATCCAAGCTCCTGTGGTTAAATCCGGACAGAGAAGTGAATGCTGCTTGTTGTTAAGGAGGGAATGCAACCCACCATGACTGAGATGAAAAAGCAAGGGGAGGGGATGAGCTATACTGAGTGCCTGAATTTGATCCATTGATATGAAAGTTGTTTGTTTTGTTTTGGTTTTTTTTTCTTTTTTTAAATCTTCAGAGCATTGAGACAATTTTTGACAACAGTTTTATTCCCACACAGAAAACCCCTTTTCCCATCTATCTCAATCCTGAGCTTTTCATCTAGGTTTGTGAAGCCCCCCCCAAGGCCTCAGATAAACCCACTACCCACTCTGCTAATAGCAGACCAGTCTCATTCAGATCGATCGGGAGGGAGCAGAACTCACTGCTTGCTGAATTTAGGGCACCACTCCTTCCATTCACCTACCAGGGACAAGTGCTGCGAGGGCTTCTGCCCACTCCAGCCTGAAGGAAGTCAGCCGTGAACAAGTACTACTGCAGGTAAGGCTCTTTGGCAGGGTGATAACATACGGCCACATTACAAGCGAGCAGAACACCTAATGCTTTTGACAGAGTGAGGAATACAAGATTTTCACCAAAATCTTTGTCACAGAATTGCATGCATAAATGCAATGCCCAGCTGGAAAGAGCAGATGCAGGAGATGCTCCAACAGCTGCAGGGCTGCAGAGCCTGCAAAGGGGAAGCAGAAGTGAGATTAATTAAAAAAAAAAAAACAGAGAGAATATAGAGATTACATCAGGGAAATTAAGAGCACAAAAGCTAAAAAAAAACCAAAACAAAACAGCAGTGATCATTTGGGAGTTTTTCGCTCCCAAATGCAGTATATGCATTTTGTAATGCGTTTTGGTATCAGAAAAATGGCATTGTTGGTGACGGTAGATTATGGCAGCACTCGATAAGCAAAGGCAGATGGTTAGATAAGTAATTTGTGAGTTTGCCATGTGTTTGTTACCAGATTGCCCCTAGTTCTAGACAGCATGGCACACATTTCCCGCTGGAAACCATCTTCACGGGAGTCTGGCGGCTTAGCGCTATTGCCACCAGATGGCAACAGATGGCTAGGAAAGATGCAGCGGGCAGCTGAGCGAGAACCATCGCAAACAAGCCCTCCTGAGAGCAAAACAGAGGGAGTAAATATTTCCGGGAAGAAACGCATTCAAGGAACTAACGGGTCTTGAGCTGCTAAGGGATTGCACTTCCCTTCTTCATTCCAGCGCCCATAAGAACATGCTAAACATGAATATACACGTCAGTCCATATTGACAGATAAGATTTAATTCCACAAATCAAGAAACCCAGTGCTGCAGTTTTCCATACTGTGACACACCTCAAATACCCTAAAAAACAAAAAGACCCCAAAACTATTTAATCCCCATGGACGTTGGTAGAAAACTTATTTTCAGTGTATCTTTTCTCTGTTTTCTATTACAAAGGCCAAATGAATTAAAAATACCAGAAACTCACTCAAAAGTGGTTACCTTTACCTCTGCAGTTACAGAGCTTATGTCCTATAGCATCGACACGGTGCACGTTTATCTAATCAGAAGGATGCTTCTGAAAAGCAAGACTTGAGTTTGGAGAGAAAAAGAAGAGCAATGAAATGGCCCACAGTCAAACAGAGAATCAACAATCATAAAATATGTAGTTAGATCAGTGGCACAAGCGTTAATCTATTGCAGATGAAGAGAAACATCCTTCCCCTTTAAACAGGCGTCAATCCTCATGGTCACACTGCTCAGACAAAACCGGCACTAGCAATGGAGCCTCATTTGCCCAGCTTGAGCAAGACACGTGCAGCAGTGAGAATGGAGACCAGCAATAACTGGAAGCACAGTGGGGTGAGATGACAGGCAGAAGCTGACCATCCAGAAAGTGTCAGAGGAATCAGTAAGAAGGCTGCAGCTTCACTTTGCCTTTCTATTATGGAAACCTCAGGAAACCAGTCCCGGAGATTAATGATGTTGCTGAATAAAAGAGTGGTAAATTCAGCTCCAGCTATCATCCTGACAAGGGTGCTTCTAGGGCTCCTATCTGAGTACTAGGGCTTATCTCTGGTCATGCTGGAGAGCCAAACAAGACAATGAAAGAGGACAACTCCATTAGATGTATGTTTTGCTCTGCCCTGCTCCTGCGAGCCACTCTGTCAGCACAGCAACTTGTGTGAGCCACGCAGGAGTGGTGAGGACAGCAAAAGAACAGCTTTGCTGCTCTATCCCCTCATGAAGACTTTCCGGCACTGCAGGCATGAGTTTGCTCTCTGCAGATGAATAACAACTCCACAAAGCACAAGAGTCTGCCAGCTGCTAGTAAAATTGGACAAAGAACCCTGGGTGTCAAAGCTGGGATCCAGGTGGGCACTACCAGCTCTGCCACCTCCTGACAGTGGAGACATCCAAAGCAATGTTTAAACAAGTGTTGGGCACCCAGCTGCTCTCTTGGAAGTGTCTGCCTCTGAAGATGACATTATATAACCATATTATATTTTGGGTACATATCCTGATGCGGATTTGCTTTTGCAAGTTGAGTTACTACCAGTGCAGAAAGAAGAGCCTGACTTCTGGAAATACATGTATCTCATATCATACCCCTACCTCATTTCATCCAGTGGCTTTCATGAGCAGGACCACAGACAGCATTTAGCCTGACATATATCTCTGGATACTCACATTTACATGTTTAAGCATACATATCTTTTTTTAAAAATGCAGATGATTCTCCACTGGAGTAACTGCAGTGCAGACTGTTTTAGCTTTATAAAAGCAAGCTGCTTGTTCAGCTCCTACAAGGTCTGACATATTTTGGCCAGTATCCTGCAATTCAGAGTTTTCCTCAAGACATTTTGAGGGGAGCTCCTCTACACAGCCAGTGGAAATAACTGGCAATGTGGGAAATATGTTTTAATGCTTAAAAGCTGCTGCACTGGTTAGCTGCTTCTCTTATCCAGTTCACAGGGAAAAAAAAAAAAAAGATGAAAAACACATTTTAGCCCTTAATTGACACAGGCTCTTTGCTGATTGCTGGCCCATAAGGATATAATTAACTACAACCATTTTGCAATGTCATCACTACAAAATACAAAACCAATTAACTCCTGGAACATGGAGCACCTCACAGCACATTCCTCACATAGCCCTGGCTACAGGGTGAAAGCACAAACATCCATCTGGACATCATCTGCTTCCCATGGAGTGCCCATGTCCAGGCATGCTAAACCATCTCACATCACACCTGCAGTATGTGCAACTAGGATTAACTTTCTTGACAGCTGAGAACATCTCTGTAACCCTATGAGAGCCTTGGGGTATCTAGCTTTGAGATGCAGATTGTCTCATTACAAGTATTACCTGGATAAACATGTGGAAACAAGTTTATTTTCTTTTTAATTCTGCAAGTAGCAGCTGAGTAGGCCTTTGCGCACAGGGCTTCCCCTCCTTAAGCCCTTGCTGATCCCAGAAAACACTTAATGGAGATCTCTGCAAAGCATCCCTCTCACTTACAGCTGCAGTGGTTGCCTTTAAAGAGTCAACATTTACCTCACTGTGCTGAACCATCAGAGCGTTTTAAAGCAGGAAACACCCTCCTCTACCCTTGCTGTCCATTAGCTCCCAGGGATGGATTTCTGTTCCTGCACATCACACACTTGGATTTGTTGATGTGTGCTTTACCTGGGACTGACCTTATGCCAAAATGTGCACTTTTATTGCTTAAGCTGGGATTTCTGCCAATACACACACCACTTTTTGTTGGTAATTAATGGAAAATACTGACTTCTGTGGTGTCTGGTGTGTAGCTCTCACCTGTCACATGAAGTTTATTTTACCTCCTTGGCCAGCTGCAAGATCTTTGCCACCTTCCTCTTGTGCTGGACAACAGGGAATATACAAGCTTGTGTTTATAACAGATAAAACAAATAAACCAAAAACATACCCTCAGCTCAAGAAATGCCTTCAAAGTGATAAGTATTAAAATCCCCTACTTTTGGGGTGTATTTTTCAGCACGTGGTGGCTCTGGGTTCCCGCAGGAGGGGTGGGGGCTTGCAGTGGTGAGGCATGTCTGGGTGGGACTGAATGCGGGGCAGAAATCAGGAGGTGGTTCCTTCTCCTCTGACAGCCTGCACTAACTTTATACTCGGGATTGCACATGAAGCCAAATTCCAGATTTCCCTGAGCACCAATATTTGGGATTCGACAGCAGTTCAAAACACTACGCTCAAGACAGTTGGGGAATATTTTGGTAAGGCACACCACAGGAAGGGGAGCAATGTAAGCCTGACACCAGCAGTGCAGGAGCAAAAACAGGGCAAGTAACAGCCACCTTACAGAAACTGGCATTGAAGCAAAGAGTAGAGCTCCGGCTTCGTGACTCTTAACAAAGACTAGTTTTCAGATTAGTGTAATTGTGAAATCCATCCTCCTGACAGACAAGGGGTACATCTACGTTGACTTGTCACACAGCCCTTGAGTTTGCATTTTGTTTTCAAACACTCAGTGTTCACATATGAAAGCTTACAGTGTGCTGAAGTGTAGCATGGCAAGCAGCTTTGTGGTGCTAGCAGCTGACTGCGTCCAGATGATATATGTCATTCTGTACAGCGTCCAGCCAATCTATACTGCCTTCACTAAGAAGCAAGAGAATATTCCATGTGATCGTTTCCCTTGGTCAGTTTTCCTGGCTACTTTAGGTAATCAGTTCAGAAAACTGTATGGTATCTTTCTTTTTTCTCTTTCTGTGCCCCCTGCAGGCCACTGGTGATGTACTGGGTGGGTATTGGGAGGAATGCTACACTGACCACTGGCTCTCCTGGAAGGCTTTGACAGCAACAAGAGCCTCATTTTTCTGACTGCTTCCAGTGTATTCATGTGCCAGTGTAATGAGGGAAAAAATAATAAAAACCAAAACAAAACAAAAAATCCACATGTCACTTTTTGGTACACAGACCATCAGTGCCATCAAGCAGAGATTAGCTGAGAGACAATAACACTTGCACTCCCAGGTTCTTCTAAGTAAATATAAGCATACTAAAAAGAACCAAAGAAATTGAGAGGGAAATTTAGGCCATCTAAATCTTTTGATGATACAGAGGACAAAATTTCCATGTACATTGCAAATATTCACCATCAGACAGATTAGCTACCTTCCATCCTGGTACAAAATCAACACACCTACAAGAAGTAGGCAGGTGTAGGGTGGGATGCCCCATGGACACCATGCTGGCCCCTTTCACACCACTAAGGGAGACAGCAATGAACGGCACCAGTACGCTTACACTGCTTCTGATCACCTGGGCAGCTCTCAGACAGCACTGTTAGGTGAAGCAAAGCGTTCAGTCTGTTATATTCACCTTCCAAAGCATATTTGCTTCTTAATTTGTGACACTGAAAGGAGTCTTTGACCAGAGCCCAAGGAAGCTTTAAGAGGCAGGGATTTAGCTAGGTCAAAGCTCACTGTTGAAGTTATTCATAACAGAAGAAGACTTGGGTGTAGGTGTGCTGACAGGTTAGTTTTCTGTTCTTAATTAACACTATTAGCAAACTGACACGATGGCTTAGGAGTGAAGCTAAACCTCATATCAGAGCTGCAGATGGAAAATAGAACATTAGTGGCAGTTTTCCTCCCACCACTGCAAGAGAAGGAGAATCACTCCTAATGCTAGGAGAGGTTTCCAACCCAAGGATGGACACAGACCACAGCCATCTCATGCTTTCCATGGCGGTACCTCCAACTCCTTCTTTAGCCTCCTCCACTGCCAACATCCTCACCAGGCAACACCAAGTCTCTGCTTTCAGACTGACCTTTCTTGATATACATTACAGAGAGAGAACTTCAAAATAAGCTATGGGCAGGCTGCAACTCTTCCTCCAATAAGGGGGCAAGAAGGAGCTGTACAGACTCAGCATTGAACCATATTTGAAATTATTAAGAAGCGTGAGTATCTGGATTGCTGCACATGGACTTTTTTTTGTAAACAAGATTGAAAACAAATGTATCCACTGTATTGTAACAGATTTGGAAATGATGCCTTTTCTCTGAGAGACAAGATTATGTGTGGGTTGGGGAAGTGCTTCCAGCAGAAGTTCAGAGTTCTCTGTGAGGAATTGATTTGCAAGTACCATTGCAACTCATCTAGGGAACAGCTTGCAACAGATGCTACGACTCCTCCACATGTGTTTGATTATTGGCCTTTATTAAAAGTGCTCAGCTGGACTTTAAACGTCCTTTTTGTGAGGTATGTTGTACTGCACCACATTGGTAGTGTCTAACCCACCTTGCAGCAATCTGAGAGTACCAGAATTCCAGTAGTTTACTGGTAGATGTCATGTGAGAGTTATTGTATAATACAAACAACATATGTCCAGCATCATGATGTTGGAGAACATGAAAGTGCATAAAAGAACAAAAAGCAATTAAAGGAATCTTTCCTTTCCCACTTTTGACGACAGAGGAGGTGCTGGAGATGAGCAGTGAGCAAAAGCATTGTGCTGTGCTAAGTTCTTCTGGATTTAGTGAGCGATCCTTCAAGTAAGCTTTAGGATACACCACTTTATGAATTTTAATCTACAAAATGAGTAATTTTAATAGTTTGTGCAATCCTATTTGCATTACTGACACAGTTAGTAATAAGGCATGAGAAAAAGGCAAAGAGAAAAAGCTTAGCATTCAAACTCTAGGCTTGATAGCAAGGAACAGAAATTACAGGCAACACAGTGCTTGAAAATGAACCCTGGTTGGCTGCCAAATGTATTTTTCAAAACAATGCCTAATTGCCTCAGGAAATACATTAATCAAAGGCTCCCAGAGGCCTAAGAACCATTTGCTCCAAGCCATCGAGGCAGAGTAGCAATAAAGACCTGAGTAATACAAGGAGCTACATATGTCCTTGAGACAAAATACTTACATGAGAAATAGGAAAGGATACCTAACTAAAAGCTCTTCAAAAAATTCCTTGAGCAGCTTATTGACATCACTCGTGGGAGAGATCAAATAAGAAAATACTCTGACTGTGAAACCGGCAGCAGACGTTAGAGAAGTTCATGAATCGTGCTGTCCAAATTGAGATATGGACGGTGGCATCAATGATATCTCTGTGGTGTTGCCCAGATCATATAGACAACAAATCAGGACAGCGTGATCAGTCTACGCAAGAGCTCTAGAGAACAGTATAACCTGAAATTCCCATGACCAGAGGCAGAGCATGCTGAAGAACTAAAGAAGAGTTGGATGGCTTGACGTGTATCTAAGGCTTCCTCTTCTCGGCACATCAGGCTGGGATCCTCAGATCCTGTTGGAGGCAGGGCTTGCAGCACTAGCCAGCCCAGTGCTGCAGAGAGGGGACCCTAGGGATCTGCTGGAGGTGCAATAAGAAGCCCTGCACTCAGCTTCTCATGGCCAGTTCTCAGGCACATGGCCTCTGCCACTTACTCACACTCCTGCTAGCATGCGAGTGAAGCAGTAGGCACTCTTGCCTTGCACTGTTTGCTCATCAATCCCTTTAATCCACAATGCATCCCCTGACCCTCCTCTTGCATTACATAAGCTTTCTAGGGCTGATGTGCAGTTGCTACGCAGTAATTTTGCATGACTAAAAAAGAAATCCATGATTGCTAGGTTCACTAAATGTTTTTTTTTCCCTTATTGCAATGTAATTATAGCTATAATAAAAACATGGCAGAATATTCATCAGCACGCAAAAATTAGGTCAGGAACAGAGTGAATGCATCATATATTCCTGTTAGAAGCCTTTAATTCTTCCTTTGCCATTGGAGGGAGAAGGACAGGAAAAGTTTGGTATTGCATAAGATAAGTAACAGGTTTTTCCATCCTGTCAGCTGAGCTGGCATAAACAGAAGTTCGCATTCTTGCTTTGGAAGGCAGCTTGCTGCCCTCATCGCAGAGCTCTCTAAAGCCTTCTCACATGCTCCCTGCGTATGGCCTCAGCACACAGCGGTTTTCCCTCTACCCTGCAGTCTGAAATGGGGGTGGCCATGCATCTGTCCTGCGGGGAGCTGGAGGCAGACACAGCCCCACCCAGGGAAGGAGCCCAGAGAGCATATGTGCTGCTCTCCCGAGGGATGTCCTTTGTGCCACATGCAGAGGGTCTGACACGCCGTGCATCGCTGCGGGTCTGCTGGGATGGAGGCCTGCACCAAGGGGCCCTGTGCCCAGCCAGCCTCCAGCTGGGAAATCTTTTGCACCAAGTTGCAGAGGCCTGGCCAGGCTACTAAGAGGTCAAGTAACCCTGTGCTAAACTGCTGGGCTAATTCACTGCTGGAATGTTCTCCTGAAATTGCAGCAAGATTTTTTCCCTTTTTCTCTTTTCATCCTGAAGCTCCTAGTTATGCCCCCAAGCACTGTCCTAAATAGCTTTTTTCCCCAGTAGTTCTGGTATTTAATTTTTGCTAGACATACATTTTTAACAGTTATTCACTGCCTCCATAATTTTTAATAATTTTGCCTTTCTTTACCTTTTTTGAAGACTTGCTTTCCCTTATGCTCTGTGCAAGTTCCTTGGCTGCTGCCAACTCAGAGTTTTTGCCAGTGCCCCTCATTTCTTCCTTAGAAGTCCAAGGAAGAAGTTTTTCTCAAGGAAGAAGTTTTCCCTTCTTTCTCATCAACTGCCTTTTGATAAGATGTTGGCAGTGAGGTGGCTCTAGTGTCTCTGCCCAGCCCTATGCTGTGCTGTAGACATGTAGCCCACAGCACTGGAGACAGTAAGGTCAGTTCCTCAACTAGAGGTAACATGCATTTGCCACGGAAATCAATTCATGCGGAGAACAAATCAACTTAGTGATAACCTTTACTTCTTACAGACCTAGGTAATTTATTGCATTGTCATTTAACTAATAAAAATACTAGTTTTCTGCATTTAATGAAATATTTGAATGAATGAAATTAGGTAATGTAATTGCTTATATATCCATGCACAGTATCTTCCTAGTTAGCAAAAAGAAAGATCAAATTTACTGCAAAGACAACATTTATTTCTGCATTACCTGCTTTAATGGTTACTACTCAGGAAAGATCAGAGTTTCATTATGATAGTAAAAAAAACAAGATTAAAATGGAGGCTTTGCCTACACACTTAATGAGAAATCACAATTAAATTAAGGAGATTTAAAAAAATAGCCACTGGATACAGATTCCAGGGATTCAAAGTCATGCAAGTCCTTCATTGACCGTTGGGGTCCTCCATCCCACATTCCCGTCCCTAACACAACACATGATCTGTGTATTTGAACCTGAGACACGCACTCTGCCGGGGACAGTGTTGACCCACGTTGGGTGAGCAGGATGGTTAGCAGACACTATTAGACTTAATTATTTGAATGTTGAGATTGTTCGGTGTTAAACACATTCTGAATCTTTATCATCACCTGGCATGCAGTTTCCTTCATATCTCATCAGAACATGAGACTTGGGGAAAATAAAGCATGCTTATCACGGCAGAGACTCGGTTGTCTGACCTCTGAGCTCCTGTGCCTGCTGTAACTGCTCATTAGGGAGCTCTCAGGGGAAGGGGTATAAAGGCACCAAGGAAAAGNTGGGGGTTTGGGGGTTTTTTTATGTGTTACTTGCTTGTGGTTTTTTTTTTATTGTCAGCAAACTGACTGCTCCTCTCTCAGAAGTGGGTCCCCATTTAGGTTTTTCCAATCCTGCAGAAACTTCCATTATAATCAGTTGTTAAACTCTGGTGGGAAAAAAGGCATCTCCAGCAGGAGACCAGCGCTTGGTAGTCGCTAACAAACCTTGTTTGCCCTGCCTGCAATGGAGCGGTTGACTATCCCCAGAGCAAATCTAGGCTTGCTATTTCGGGCATTTTTTTCTCTGACTCTGATCCAGCTTTACACCTCTCAGTGGCAATTGCTACTTTTAAATGCAGCTGAAAGCATCTGTAAAGCGAGGGGAGCAGACATTAGCATCAACAGCACTCATCTGCTGCACCGAGACAGAGGATCTGGATATTTCACACAAGAAGAAAACGTAATTATTCTAATTACTCCTATTTACTACACGCTACCTACTACATGCTTTAGAAGTGGGACTTCAACTACCCAATTCAACTTTGCTTGCACAGCAAACAGGAACAGCAGATGCCTTTTGCTCAGATAAGCCAAGGGCTCCTCTGGGTCACCAGAGCTGCCAAAGGACACGGGGTGCCACCACCACAGCCAGCGCCACTGAGGCGGAGCCATGCCTTCTACATGCTTTGAGAAATGGATGTTTTTGCCACAGCTGCCTGGGATGGCACTGGGTGTCAAGGACAAGCACATAACAAGTTAACGCAAACGCTGCAGTGCGACAAGCGCGTAAGACGTATGTGTATAAAACCTCGCCAGCATTATTTAGGAAAAAAATCCTATCTCCTGGTCTGAGACCTGATGACACAGGAGTGCTGCCGCACCAAGAAGCTGAGAGCTGCTTGCAATAATAGGACATTGCAAAGGGCCAGCCAGAGCCACTGCAAGGTACCCCGGAAGGGAAGGCAGGAGTGATGGATGGTCGGAGGCCTGGGATCCACAGGGCCCTTAGGCAATATGAGAGTGAGGAAATGCATCCCATGCTGTTGAGGCACCGGGGGGAAATACAGTATGTTCAGGTGCTAGCTTGGAATGAGGTAGCAGTGAGCATATGTGGCTGCTGAAGAGTGCAAGGCAGATGTGACCGGGGAGCATATGGGCCATTGCTCTTGGGCAGGGGGGCAGCAAGGCTGTGATCAAAGACATACAGTTTCCCAGCTGTGTCAGTTCACTAGGATTAAGTGATAATGTGTACTAATTAACACATGAATTATAGCAGCAAGTCTCTTTTAGTGCTATGAAAGACTAAAGAAAAAAAAAAAAAGCAGATGAAAAGGATACCTTAGATTCTCTCAGATCCTCCCCCTGTGCTGCCTCTCCTGCAGCCCCCAGCAGTCCCTCAGCCCAGAGCAGCACCCCACATGTGCTTACCAGCGTGCACCCCAGCTTCACCCTTTCCTTCCTGGGACACTTCATTCCCCACTTTCAGAGGAGTTGTAGGAAAGCCGTCTTCTCCTCTCTCCTCTCCTGTCTGGGCATGTAAGGAAAGGAGTGGGATAGAAGGAGGCATCTTATTGCTGACAGGAAGGGAGCACAGCTGGTTGCAATTGCTAAGAGATTATTCTCCTCCTCATGGTGTTGGCTGCCTGAGAGGAGGGAAAAGGTGGAACCTCCAAGCTTCCCAAACAGTCTCACCTGGGTGCTCTCTTTTGGGGCTGGCCTTAGGGAAGATGCCCAACTAGAGAATCTCTCTAATCCTAGCATGTCATTATGCCTTTTTTCCCTGTGGGTCTCACACTCACTCCTTTCTTCTTTTTCTCTTTAATTGCCAGACCTTCAAGCTGGAGCTTTTGCCAGTTCTTGCCTCCACAAGGGCAGCTGCATCACTTTTCCAGGACCTTTCTCCCTCTTTTTCTATCCCTGTTTACTCCAGTTCCTCCACTCTCTCTTGTTCCACGGGATTCTTCTTTCCTTGATCGTTAGACATTTCCACCGTTCATCAAAATAATCAGGCTCCAAAGCATTCCTCAAAAGTTTTCAATTGAATCAATGTGCCATTTGCCATTTATCTTCTCTGATGTTAGTATTTTCTAATACACAAGGCAATGAAGAGCAAGAGCCAGGTGGGTGACACGGAGACACCATTTGGTCACAGGCAATGTTGCTGCCACACCTGCCACTCCTGGCTGCAGCAGTGCCGCCAGAAACCCAAACAGGAGAGGGAGTGTTTAGAGTTAGAAGGATTAGGGCACAAGAGAATTCTAATAATGCCAAAACAAACTCCCTAGAAATACCATTTTTGGGGGTTCAGAAATTGTAGAAACAGAGAAATTCACACTTGTAAGGGCTGCAAACCATCCCAGCGTGAAGCTCCATGTGCACCTGCCCAGGGACAGCCGTGCCACTGGGATGGATGTTTCCACCACACTAGGAAGTGCTCCTGGGAACAGACCATCAACAGCTGGAGTGTCTTCATCAGAGGGGCCGCAGCAAGGCTGACAACAAGTGACTTTTTACACATTGATTTATCAGAGTGAACATGGGAATTGTTTATAACCTTTGGTCATTTCCCTTTCACATGGTGTCATGGGTGAACCCCAGTAGGTAGCTAAGAAACGACTGCAGGGCAGGCCAGAGCGCTTGGACAGCACAGCTCACCAGCGCCGAACACTTCACGTGCAAAGTCACTGTTCTGTGATGTGCTTGCATTTGAAGTTCAGTGATGTATCCATCTGCTCTGGGCAGCTACAACTGTGTAATGGTAAACTGCAATTCCAGTTTCTGTATTGGTAATTATAACTATAAATACATATATTAAAAAATATGAAGTAGTAGATGGCTCGATAATAGTTTCTTGGTTTAAGAGTTCTGAAGCATTCTTGAGAGGCATCTTGGACAATGAAGAAAGAAATTTTTAATAACCCAAAGTGAAATTTGCAGGGACCTTAGCAAAGTGTCAAGCTCCAGAGTACTTAGATCAGAATGGTCTTGTCAAAACCAGTAAAAATGTGACGCTCTTCTTTTCAGCCAGAGCTCATTCAAGGTTAAAGTGCCAATGTAAAAATATGAAACAGTATTTTGGAAACATGATAGTTAAGTAAAAATAAATAGCTCAATGTTAGAGTTCTAAAAGCAAAATTTAATAAATTAATATATGCATGCCAGATAAAAATACAAAATTACAACTGAAATAGCAATAATAATAAAGGAACACTGTTCAGCATTGCAGATTTCACTGCAACCACCATAAACATCATGGAGAATTACTTAAAGTAACATTTAAAGTACACATTTTGTTTCTGTTAAAAACAAATTACTGTATGATGAAAAAACTGAAAGAAACCCAAGAAGAAATCAGCCCCCAAAGCGGCAGAGAATGATATGAAATGTCAATAAACTGCCAGAGGCTCCATTTCACGTAAGTTGGCCTTCTTTTTAGTATCAGAAACCAATTACATAGAACATAAAAGCAAATTCACAACAGGTTTACACGGAGAAACATGCTGAATTACAATCACAAACTATCCAGAACAAAGATGCTGCACCAGTTCAGTTGTTTTCTTCATGGAATGAGTCTCACCAGAACAGGGAGAACAGGGAGCAAATCATGCAATAGCTTTAAGCTTTTTGTTTTGGTTTTTTTTTTAATTTTTTTTTTATTTTAACATGATAAACACCCAGGATTACTAGTACTGGAAAGTATGTGTTAACCTTTTTCAACATCAGCTGAATGGCACTACAGAAACGACAAAGAGTTCCTTCATTTTTATCCTGAATACATCAAAAGCTCTAGCAAATATGGAATTCAGCGACAAGAGCCATTAAATTACTTTAAAATATTCCTTCATCCATAGAACACTGTTGCTTCCTTTTTATTACAAAACCCCCAAAATATTCAAAATAAAATGTCTTCATTTTTTATAAGCATCTCCACCACAAGTCTCTGATAACGGATGTCATTCAATGCAGCCATCGCATCCAGTTCCGGCGCTCTCATAAGAGTTGGTCCAAAAACTATGCCTAGATTCTCTGCACTCATCAGATTTTCCTTTTCATGGAGTGTTACTCTGTAAAAAAGGACAGTGTTTTTCACATTCCTTGAGCGTCAAGCTATGCCCGCACATACTCGAAAACCAGGGAAACCGAACGGAAATGTATGCCTTTCCCCAAAGCCTAGGAGAGGTTGCTGTTTCCAGCAGAGCACATACAGAGGCATCGGGTGAAACACTCAGAAGCGAGTGAGTGCCAATGCCGTGCGGGGTTACGGTGAGTCAGATGTCTCGGTCCTCCTACCACACATACAGACCATGTTTACTTGCGGAAGAGATCGGTACGCTGTGGCGAGGGAGGGGGCTGAGGGGTGAATTCAGACACATCAGAAAAATTTTGCTTTTGCTGTTTAGAGCAGCGCCATTTGGAGGCCTTTGCTACGGGGAGCAGGTCGCGCTTGTTACGATGTTTTCAGTCTTCTAGTTACTAGAGACATGCTACTGCGCTCACCCAGGCGCAATTCTGCCCAGGTTCCCCAGTGGCATGGCGCTGTGTGGTCACGCTGCTCCTCTCCCACGCACACAGCGGCAATGGGAGTGAAGCACATCCCATGTGAATTCCCCGCACTACAGGCTAACCGTGCTAAGCTGGACACCCGGCTACTCTTCAAGACAAATTATATCCTGTAACGTGTACTGAAAAAAAAAGTGGGCCATCACTTTGGGGTGGCTTTGAAACCACCAGGGTCTCACTGTAACCTCATTTGCATGGCGGTCTGAGCAGGTCATTAAACCTGTCCTCTGACAGGCCAACTTCCACCCTTCCCTCTTATGGAGCCCTTAGCAGCTGCTCAACAGCAAAGCCCGGCTCAAGGAAGCCACCTGCCAGCTTGTTCCCATCTGCAGAGAAGCAGCTTGCAGGGAGACCACGTTCTGCTGCTCCACAGGAATCTGACCTGTTCAAATCTGTGGGCTGAGGCCCTGCTGCAGGGAAGGTTTGAAGGCCACCTCCAGAAACGTCATTTGCCCAAGAACCATACCTACCAGGAGAGGCATCCTCTGCTGGGGCTACCACACAAACATGTCTGCTCAGCAAATGCCCAAAGGGTCATTGCTGCCCAACCACAATGCTCTCCGGGGCCATGGGATGGTATTTATTGATGTGGGCTCAGAGGCAGCTTGCGCTCTCCTGCGCTGCTCCACCTCAGGGTCCCGCATTGTGGGGGGATGTGAGTGGGAGGACAGCCTGCCCGGGGTATCTGGACATTGAGTGTGCCCACTGCTGCTGCGCACTGCAATGGATGCAGTAGACACAAACATGACTTGAAGCCTAAGCTTCTGCCTTGGTTTATCCTGGTGAATTGCCTAGCTCAAGGAAATAAATATAGATTATGCAAATATTTTAATACACACTATGGTTTAAAGAATCCATAAGGATTCTCAGAAACAGTAAGAATCCAGGGACAGCAACTGAAAGAGTCTGACTAAATTATTTCTCTTTTCACCACTGTGGTGTCTTGCATTGCATGAATAAATCCTTTGGTATACCAAAAAAAAAAAAAATTCAAGATTTTTCTTCTTTTTTTTTTCCCCTCTTCTGCCCTAGATTTTATTTAAAAATAAGTCAAACTGATGTTTCAA
Organism: Eurystomus gularis; assembly: GCA_013400335.1. Taxonomy (NCBI): domain Eukaryota; kingdom Metazoa; phylum Chordata; class Aves; order Coraciiformes; family Coraciidae; genus Eurystomus; species Eurystomus gularis. The sequence continues at coordinate 67,868 of VZZY01000494.1, read as the reverse complement.
AGCTGCTTCAGTCTGTAATTATTCCAGCTAAAGGAGCTGTGGCTGATTACCTGAATTCAGCAGCAGACAACAGCCTGTCGAGCACCACAGCTCTTCGTAGCAAATGCATTAAAATAAGTTTAAAAACAAGTGAATTTTGTCACCCTTCTATCTTATCATTCACCTCTATCAGAAATACGATGTGCAAAGGCAACTTGCTAAGTAGAGCAGCAACAGCTAGTCTTGAACAGGGTAAGGAAAAATTAACTTCACACTTCACAAGCAGTAAGGTGAGGTTTTATGTTCCCACATCTCTCATCCCTGCGTCCTAAAACATCCATTAGAAATGTCATTGAAACAAATGGACAAACCAGGCAGAAACCCCATAGCTGAATTTTGCCTCAGGCACTCAGTTGAGTCACCATATTCCTACTTGTAGAAGAACTATAAAATGGAGAAAGTAGAAGAGAGCTTAAAAGAAAGTATTTTTCTATAGAAAGGGCATGATTCTTATATATTGACAGTAAGTTCATGTTACTTGAGAAACTAAAATGAGTGCCCTAACATGCCACATTGATTTTTTTCCCCTGCTTTCCTGAAAGAAATAGAACCTGTGCTGTTGTACTGGATATTCATCCATCAGTCTCTTAACAATTTTTCAGCCCACTGACCAACTTCAATCACGTCTTGGGGAGCAGGAGAAACCTCAGACAGAATAAGATTTTGAGAAGGCAGTAGGTGGAACAAGGGGCTCCACACTGATGAGGTACAGTCAGTAGACCTCACCAGACATGTGGCCGGAGGGCTAATTAACACTGTGCCTAATCAGTGTCAGCTCAAGCCTAGTGTGTGCCATCTTTTTTAGGGTGTCAGGGATGACCATGGTATACGAGACTTAGCAGTAAAAGACACCAGTCTATGGCCATTAAACTGTATTAGTTCCTTGCCTGGGGAGTGACTTACTATTCCCAGAGATATTAATGGCTTTTTTACCATAAATATTCACTGTAACTTTAAATACAGAGCAAATTTGTTAGGCAGATTACTTTTGTGCTTCAAAACTGTGGGTTTTTTTACTTAAGTGCTTTGCAAGTGCTTAAGTAGAATAAACGCCAGTGTTTGGGTATTTGCTGTTGTGCAGACTATTATTTCCCACCACAGTCCATGTCCAGGATTTGGTGGGCCTTGCCCAGACTTTTCTGGAGGTCTCAGCATGGACTTTGCTAAAAATTATTTCATCTTAGAGCTCTTTCCAGCTAGTCCACCTACCTTTTCAGATGCGCCATGAGATACCGCAATGTTTCACAGTGTGCAGGCGGCAGCAGCTTCAGCGCCTCATGGAGAATTTCCAGCTGTTCATCCGGATCGGTGGTTTCTGAAACACAGATGTCCAGCTTTCACCACATGTACAGCCAGAATTCACACACACAAAGACAGTAACAGTGGAATCTCACACCTCTGCTGGATTACTGATTTTCAGAACCTATCCAAACCTCACAGTACAGGATTTGCCTGTCCAAGGAGGTGCTTAGAGCATCGTCAGGATATGACTGGTTTTGGACAAAGAAATCTCCCCAAGGTAAACTGCACTCCACCAAAAGTTTCCCTGCAGCCTACTAAAAAAAATTTCCCCTGGCAATCCTTGCTGACTGCAGTAGTTTAGCACAAATAAACTACAGGTGCAACCCTGGGACAGCAGGAAGGTACTGGGAACCCTGCCATCAGTGTCTTTGGCTGTGTTCATCCTACTTGGAAGGAGTCTCCTCCAGAGGAGCAGTAAGGCCAGCATTCGGCCCTTGTTTTCAACCCACAGCTACCTCACACCCTTCCAGGTGTGGTGGGTGTGACTGCTACATTGCAGAGATGCTTCAGGCAGCCAGGATGTTCAGGAGAGACGTTCCAGCTGGGCTTACTGCTGTGCTTTGCAGACTCGCTGTCTGCAAGGCCAGCCTTGAAGGTGGCCTTAGGATGAATGCTTATCAGTTTATGAAAACACTCAAAATGGACACCTCCAGAAACAAATTATGTCTTACTTCTAAACATTTTCATCTATCACCTTATCTCTGGCAACATAAAACCAAGAGACTTTAAACATCGCTGTCAAATACTAGGGATTCATGCAGGACATACAAAGCGATGTAATCCGTAATTTGTGATTAAAAGGAAGCATTCCTGGTGACAAAGGCAAATAAAAATGTAACCATGATCAAGTAGCACCACGCGGTCATGTCGTAATGTGCACTGCATATTTATGCCTGAAATCCTGGCTAAATAGGGCATGCAGGGTGAGAGCTGATGAGACAGCTATGAAATGAACAGGCAAGTACTGCACGAAAAGGAAAAGCAAAGGTGGAGAATAAAAACCAGGAGGAAAACACATTGTACTTACTTGCAGACTCTATAAACTTTGGGTAGGCATCATACGTGATGAGTGGAATTGGCAAATCCCTGAAGTACAGTTTAAGTGCACCAGTGATAATATTGATATCTTCATACATATTCACAGAAATATCAGCTTTTTCCCCATCTGTGTGGAGAAGACACTGACATTAAAGCCTTGGAAATGTAATCAGATGTAAAAAAGCATTCAAAAGAAAAATAATAACTTGCTTAAGCAAACATTATTCAGAAGGACACAACTACAGATTTTGGTTTTTATAAGCAAAACAGAGAGTTACTGGGCTGTGAATTTCATGGTTTCAGGGTGAAAACCTCAAACGTTTTATAAAGAAACCTATCCTTTCTTTGTTTCAAATAATTACAAAAAATGCAAGGTTTTCTTTTTTGGGAAAAAACCTGCCTGCCTGATCTAGCAGTGCCTCTCTTTTATTAATGTGTGGAAGTTTAGCTATTTCTGAACACATTGTGTTGCCAAACGACACATTTGTCAGCACTGAATGAGAAATCAGGAGAATCTGGGGAAAAAAGTAAAACAAAGAAAACCAATTTAGTCCACAGCCTCCTAATTTTATAGGAAAACCATGTGTTCATCATTTCAATACAGCATCCTACCACTCCTGACCACAGTGGACACAGATCCAGAATTTGGCTTCTCCAGAGCATCCCCGCCCAGCTAATGCTGCAGACGAGGCAGATGTTGCCTGAATAGGTCCAGTCCTCCAGAGGAACAGGAGAGAGAGTTTCCAGCGTGGATTTTGGCCTTGATTTCTACTGGGATAGGGGGACTACAGCTGGAGAGCCTTTCATTTTCCCACTGCCTTTTCTCAGAGAGAAGAGTTTGTTCTCACTGACCTTCTTTCAGACTAATAATTCAAACTTTGTTTGCACTATTGTATTCACCTTATTATTTTGGAGCTTTCATCCAGAAAGATGGATTTAAGTTGCACAGCCCTCTTAAGGCACTTTACCACTTGCCCTCTATCCCTCCCCCACCCCCCCGAGCAGAGTTTTACTTGCAAACTAGGGCAGTAGTTCAGAAAGCATTGTCCTTTCTTATGCGCGTCATTACTAAAGCACAGATACTGATGGACAGAGAAACACAGATTTTGGTAATAAAGGCCAAAGTGAAGCTGATACACTTTTCTGACAGGGAGGCTCCCATTCTGCGAGCACAGCCGCTGGACTCCTTCAGACCACTGATGCAGCGGAGCATGAGACAGATAGAGGCTTTGCAGAAAAAATTGTGTATATTCAATACATCAGCACAAAGTTCCAGCATGCAGGAAAGACTCTACCTCTGTCAAACGCCATTTTGACATCTTCAATAAGATCACTAAATCCTGAGACTCTGTATAGTCCCTCGGAATTAAGACCTGCAATGAACGTTTTAACAAGATTAAAATTAGTCTTAATTTTACAGTTTCCTTCCACCCAGTTCTTCCTTTGCCAGGTACTTCATTTACAGCAGAAAAAGCCAACATGTTTTAAAAGCCTTATCAGGCTTTCCTTTCAGTATGAAATCTTGTCCTGGCCTTTTAACTCTGACCCTTCCATTAGCTGCCTTGTTATATCAGCACTGAATTATGTTTACGCAAATTATATCAGAGCTGAAGAAACACATTAAACCAATTAGAACTGATTTAAAAATAACTGACATTAGCATACTTGATTATTAGGTCAGTATTTCAGAATGAAAACAAATACTTTAATTCTAGAGAAGGGTACTCGTTGTGGGCTAGGGAACTAGCAAGAGGGAACATATCAATACTAACTGCCTTTGTTTTAGCACATTCACCTAATTTTAAAAATTAAAATATTACTTGAAAGATAGGTGCCAATATATAACTATAAAGCAGTAATTGTCCATTAAACCATTTCTAGCAGAATCTATAAAAATTATAAATGGGTATGAACCATGAAATAATGGAAAGTATAATATTAGCTGTGCAGGGTAATTGGCAGCCATAAAATGTCTTGTGCAAATCTGTTTTGAACAATCATACATTCAGCAGAAACCCAGATGACCCAGATCAATCTAAACGGATTATCAGTAAAGCAACGAAAGTCCATTAACCATGCCTTACCTCTAGATTCAATTTCCCTAATGCACATATCTACTACCATTGGTCTCTTAGTGAAGTGTGCTTTTACTAGCGTTGTAAGGTCACAGCTGTACACTTTTTTGACATGCTTCAGGTCTGGCTTGCAGTCATTTGGGACCATCTTGGAACATTGCTTGTGCACATTTAAACCACAATCTGAGAGAAAAATGAAAAGTTGATTAGGCTGGTGTTTGGTGAAAACGTATCCTGAGGTCAGCACCACAGGGTACGTACAGCTCCTGCAGGATCTGACCTGATGTCGCAGCTACTACTTCTGTTGAGTCTCCTTAATCACCAAATGCATGAGGCAGGGCTAGACCTGAAGTAAGACAGATTTTCTACCCAAGACATTTCTTCTATCCATAGAAAAGCTAACATAAAGTGACAAACTTTCCATATGGTTCCCCACCACTATTACATGTGTTGCTATCGTCATCTAAACTTTCTTCCCAAGTTGCTGTGGATTTCCTAACACTTAAAACTCTAAGGCAGTCCTAAATGGTGGCACTTAAGACACCTCCTGGGGGAGATGAAGGTAGGGACTGGGTGTCAGAAGGCTACATCTCCTCTACAGCACACGCTGGCAAGGCAGCCTTGAGGTCTGAACCACTTCTGAACCACGCTCTTGCCAGGTGTGGCAGCCCATGCTGAGTGTTGCTAGTGACAGGGGCCATTCCACAGCTTGGAGGGGAGCTGAAAAACAGACACAGGGGTCACCAAGCTGGTTGGTGGTTTCTTGCTGCTGAGCAGTTTACAAAGGACTTCCCTAAGTCACAGTAGCTGCAATTCTGATGCCATTTCACAGGGTGTTTCTGAAACAAAATGTTGGCAGGCACCAAAACAATTCCATTTACTTTAAAAATTACTTAGGAAAAAAATGTTGAGTGGTTGTTTTTTTTTAAACATAGACAAACAATTTCACAGCTTTACTGCAAACATACCAAGGATGAGATTTACTTTTAAGTGAAACTTAACTGAAATGAGTTTATAGAAAGATGTTTTTTCTACCTAAAACCTACTCAGAACATACTGCTCAGGGTTTGGGAAGGAAAAAAATCCCAGAAAACGCCACCAATTATACAGTGAAGATGGGAAGAGCAATACAGTCTCCTTTAAGCTAAGCACACACTTGGACGAACACTACCAGGCGGCAGGCCAGTGGCAGAAGCAGCCTCCCACACTGCCCCAGTGACTCCATTTTCACTGCCCTTCCTCCTGCTTTGCAATGCAGGCTCAGCGGGTGCTTGCAAGGAAATAGCAACCGGCAAGAAAGGCAGCACTTCGCAGCCGGGGCATTTGCCACACTCTGACGTGCACTTGGTATATGGAGACAAGCATTTCTGTACCTCGCTGCCCTGCTGTTTGGAGTGCCCTGGATTTCTGCAGAATTCAGGGATGCAGGAGCTTGAAGGACCAACGCCTGGATGAAAATCTGTACTTTCCTCTCCCACAGCACTACTGAGTATCTGTCTATAAAGACTGCCTTCATATTTCATTCCTGCTGATTTTGCCAACACTTGTATTTTTATTAGTGCTCCATAGATTACTCAACTTTGTTCTTTCCAAAACAGTAAACCCCAGAATTCATCACTAAAGTTTAATTTCCACTAAGTCAGCTGCAGCCTGCTGCTAAAAGCACTTTGTTTACTTAATAGGCCTGTAAAGCAACCAGCTTTGTCACTTAGCATTGTCTGTAAAACATCCAATGTCTGGCTGCAATTAAAGTTCGGCATGTCACCTTCAATCAGTCAAAATTCACACAGGTCCTGATCCAGATGAGATGGCTGATTAAAATTTTCTTTAGCTATTTCTGTGCAGGAGCGACTCTCTCCCTTGCAAGGAGTGGTTAACACACAACACATGGAGCTGCAAATGCTGAATTTCCAACCTGGCTGTGATTTTGTGTTGCAAACTCCACCTTGGGCGAAGCCATGCAACACAACACCCGGCTCCCTGCAAACAAGCAGCACTGCCAGAGGTAGCATGGGGGCCCACCCTGGCCAGCCTTGGTGGCTTGCTTGACCCACTGCCCACTCCTGGCTTCACCCCTGAACCTGCACATCACAGCTGGTTGTCCTAAAGCCCCAGGCAGTGGCAGCACCCAACTGTTGTCCCTCAAGGCATGGAGAAGTTCAGTTTGGTCACTTGGGTTCCTTCAGTGTTTGCTCAGTTGCTTCATTCATGACAGAGGGGAAATAGTAACAGCCAAATCACCTGCTTTGACCCACTCCGAGCACTCCAGCTAGCGCAGGCAAGGGGAACTCTACCTACACTTAAATAGCACTACATGTTGTCTGAACTCTGAAAAAACAGGTCTCTCTGTGCTTTACATGGGCAACCCAAATTCATTGGAAACATATGACCTGAACCCTTTAGTGTCTCAGTGCTTCAGCTGTAAAATGGGAAGGAAAAGCTGGTCTTGACTCCTCTGGGTCTTGGAGAAACACCTTCATTAGAAGTTCATGGAAATGCAGAGGAAAAATGACTCATCTTTGGTGTAGGATATGACTACTGTGCTGTTAGTAAGACCGGTGTTTTTAACTAAATAGGTGTTATTAAGCAAGTACCATCCCTTCTGCTTTCAGAATAAAGATTAAGTTATAGAGTAAACATAGTAAGCAGTCAAATAATTAGAGGCAACATCTTAATGCACACACAGAATTAAGACCCCATAGGAAATCTTAATTCTTGATTTTCTTTATTTTGAAACTCTAACATTGCAATAATAGTATTTAAAAATGCAAATATAATTATTATACATAGAATTCCTAAAATTGCTGCAAGAAGCACCTATTCCAACACATGTAAAGTGCTCTAGTATGTCTGTCAAAAATGACGCCTGCAAGACTGGAACATCAGCATCTCACTCATGAGGACTCACGAGCAATTTTCTCAGTGCAAATCAGCCGCTTCACACAGACAGCACTATAGCTCAGAGTCATGTTTCTGGGAATCCAAGGATAATTAAGACTAAAATATAAAAAAAGGAAAAATATGCTTCCAAGTATCTTATACTTGACTTAATTATCACATTCACTGAGATCATCCTAATTATATTCATATAAAAGAAAGTTTCATTTCACTAAAATAACTAACTTACAGAGATGTTTTCAGTGTGAAAACCTCGCTTCAGAAAATAATGATGTTATTGCTAATCCCATAGATCCAAATGGGCTTTGGATGTGACCTCATTAATACCAGAATAGTAATTACAAATGCAAAAGTCATCTTTTCTCCTCTCTCATTTGTTTTTCCTTTGCATTTGATTAGATATTATGTACCAGCCCACAGCTTAAGGGCTTGCAAATGCTCCTGAGAAACATTTAAATCCTAGAAATATCTCAGATACTTAATGCTTAGACAACGCATTAGCACTACATTCAATATTATTGGGCTGTGTGGCATCCTTCTAATAATTAAGGCTCTTCGCATCTTATGTAAGCATAGGAGACCACCATACTTTAGCAATTTTGCATCAATAAATACTTCTAGGAGATTTCAGTGAATTTGCAACAGAAAAATTGTATTTTTTCCAATAAAGAAGCTGAAACTCACCAATGCTGTGCTTCCTACCAGGTGGGCCCCTCTCCCCAGCTAACAATACTTCATGAAAGGCTGAACTGCTGTGTCTCAGTCACTGGCTCTGGTTCAGTTGATAACATAGGATGAAGGATGATGTCTTGCTAACTCCAACACGGTGAAAATCACAATGGCAGAAGGTCAATCCTCCTCTCCACAGAGCACTGAGAATGTGCCAGCCTTACACTCTATACTCTGGTTACTTGGTAGAACTAAAAGACAGGAATTATGCTGCAAACTGCATATTATTATATAAAAATGTCCTCTGTTCTCATTGCCAATACTTCATGAAAGCTTCAAAATCCATTATTTTAGAATCAGCTTGCAAGGAACAAGAAAGCAGAGTCCTGAATCTCTGTGTGCTGCTGTGCGGTGAAGCCTTAGGGCTCTTGCCTTGTTCGCACATGAGCTTCATGATTTGGTTGGGTTTGTTAAGATCAAGAGGATTAATTTGATTTCAAATTTAAGGTCTGTTTATTTTTGGTTATATCAAAATAAATCCAGAATAGCTAAGTTGGCATTAGAAGCTTTACTCTGGATCTAAAGTAATCAGAAGCCTTACCCATTTCTAACAGAAGTTCATCAGAGCTTACCTGCTGGCTGGCTATACGAGTTGGTGAGGAGCTAAGGAAAAATACCCCTAAAGCATTGTATCTGCTGATAAATCCTATAATAATACAGGACAGATTTAAACGATGCAGTCATGAACCCTTGCAGGTCAATAGGAAAACTTCTGCTGACTTCAGTTAATCAGAATTTCACCTTATACAGAGATGATTTCTCTGGACTAGAATTGTAAGTCACACTTACTATTCCTTTTACAGTGCTATCAAACTGTGGCCATCTTTCAAATATACCAAATGTGACTGAAAAAACTGCAGTCATAAATTTAGGAGTTTATTGGAAGTTTGGAAATTCAGGGGAAAAGGAAAAAAAAAGTAGTTTTAGATGGCAGGTTTAGAAGCCTGTGATAAGCTGCCTTGACTTTAATAGCATATTGATCTAGGAGTTCAGGGGAGTTGTGATATTCCTTCTATGAGAGGTATTAAATTTAAAACCAGCCTGACAATATTTTCCTATAATGCCTAGAAAAAGGTTTGGTAATGTTTTAGAAACAGCTAATACTGATGCTAGTCCACTAGGTTGAAAGAACAAATAATGTGTTCATATTAATGCATGAGCAAAGCCAAAAGATGTTATGTACTTTAATACCACCCCATGAGCACACATAAATATTTGCAGAGCCTAAAATATACCTAGCTGTCGCTTTCTGTTATACTGCTGCTGTGACTTCAGTCAGTTTTAGAAATCCTTTGGTTTATGATTTACTGGTTAACATGGCTGTTGATCACCCTCCACTGGAACAACACCGTATGCTACATACATCACTCTAATTACATTTTTGAATTATCCCAAAGAAAATTTGTGCATTTTGTCACTCTGAGAAGCAGCTTTAAGAGCTAAAAAGTGGATTTGTGTTATTTGCAAAAAGTTCTGCAAGACTCTTCAGAGGTTTATGGTAAGTGTGGGAGAGTGGGAAGTGTGGAGCTGGGGCGCTGGCACTGCTGGGGGACCTGCCTTGGGCAGGTCCACTGTGGTACCTGCCAGATGAGATAACACCCTCACCTTTGGTAAGCCAACACGTGAAGATGACGAGTTCTACACAAGCACAAAGTACTGGCATCGTTACTTTTGCAAGGGTGAAAAGGTTAGAAAGGAATTTGCTCTCATAAATCGGTAACGAGATAGTAGCTCTCCTTTAATAATTTAATGCTCTTTTCTGTAGCAGAGGAAGCAATGTTTTCTCTTCCCTCAGACGCAGTGCGTGTGAACAAGCACATGAACATAGCAACCCCACTGGCCCCATGTGCCGCACTTTGTGCTGCTTCCAAGCACAAGGCAGGGGATGCTATCAAGGTCTGCCCTCTTCCTCCTCCTCTATAAGCTGTTCCAGCCCAGGTGGCAACACTGTAGCTGCTACACTGCCTTATGTATGTGCCACTTGCTAAAACACAATGCACATCTGAAAGCAACCATGGTCCCACCAGAGTCTTAAGCCACTTTATTAAGCAGCACCATGGCAAGAATTGCTTCCAAATGTGTGTATGCTCCTGTAAACCCGCTATCATCCATACTACTACATCATGCACTACATGGTACACCATTCTTTAGGAAGGAATTTCTAGAGGGCATCTAGTTAACTTGACAATAGAATTACCTAATACCACAGAAAAGCCAGGGCTTATGAAATGAAAAAAAGCCAATCCCCCATATCTCAAATCAAAAGAATACATATGTCTGTGCCTCCAAAATCTGGACACATTTGGTGGTGATGGCTTGACTACATGGAAATCTTCAAAGATCAGTCAGTTTGTTCAAAAACTTCCCCGGCTTCCTGCCATGACACCTGCCTACTTCCTTGACAGCTCCTGTGATGGGCCGCTGGCTTGCTCAAGGCTTCCACCACCACAAGGTTTGTGTGGGCTTGGAGATAAAGCTGCTTTTAGGACTTACAGTTTGGAGAATATATAGCTCCAGAATTGCTTCCCCATGGGAACGGCTCTGAAGCAAGGCTCCACTGCCTGATTAGCATTTCAAAATTTTGGAGCTCATTCCTTGCAGGAACACCACCAGATCCTGAGCTGGGGGAACAGCCTGTCAGGCAGCATGCATCTCCTCCAACAGTATCACCACCTGCCTGAGGTGGTCAGGGAGACTGCTCTCCAGTCTCCTTCCCACAGCCATGATGTCCATGGCTTTGCTTTGCTCTTGTTCCCTTTTTGGGCTGACTGTCCAAACCCTACACGGTCAGGGAAACCAGCAAAATCTGGATGCACATCTCAGAAGAAGCTTGGATGTGTTTGTAAGGCACAAGTGTGGGCAGAATGGGACATTATCATGAGCAAGGCATGCAAAATACCTTGAGAGTGGGCAACACAATGACCACACCTTGCCTTCCCCTTTATTGAATTACTGTCACAAGAGCATCAGCCATTCTTCCAGGCACTAAAAACGTGAGCACTGTGCCTGTGCAACTAATCCCCAAGGATGGGCAGGCTCCTTTGTGGTTTCCTTCCTCCTTACACACCAGCGCAGAAACGTAGGGCTGTCCAACACAAGGGATTTAATAGCAAGGCAAAACAAACCAGCAATTTTATGTTTTTCAATTGCTTGAGAAGAAAACAGATGAAATGGGGAAATTAAAGACTTCAGCAGTTAATTTACAAAACAATCCTGCTTTGAGACCCTGCTTTAACTTTCCTGAAAATTAACTCCTGGGGCTTAGTGCAGCCAAGGCTGGCAGCAATACTGCTTGGGCTTGGCCAGTGGCAGCTGGTTGCCTCCACACCGACAGTTCAGCTGCAAATTTATTTCCATCAGTTCTTCAGAGAGAAGTTACCTACTCCAAGGAAAGGAACAGGCAGGCAACTGCTACATGGGTGGCAGGCTGAGATAGTTCAGAGCAAATCTATCAAGGCTGCAGAAATGGCACTTCACGTACAGCCTCAGAGGGTTGTGCTGCCCTGGTGTTAAAAAGAGCAGCTCAAAACACTATCAAAGCATCCAGTGAAATACAGCTTAAAAAAAAAATAAATCTTTGCTTTAAGGTAAGCTAATTAATGCTCTTACACTAGCCTGTTCCAAAAAAATCTTCTGATTAAATCACTTATTAAGAACAATAAGCAAAAGGTTATAGAGGAAGTAGGAGGTTATATGGTAACTTAAACAGCTCTGATGGGCTGGGGAAGGGGACAGGAGCCAGGCAGCTGCTTGACAAGCCTACTAGTCTGCTTGTCTACAAGTCTACTTGAGCAGTACACCAACTGCATCACTAATACCATGCTCTAGTCTCTGAGAACACACACTATTCTCCATTAATGCTACTGGGTGTTACATGTTTTTATCATTCATAAAATAAACTCTCTGGTGTGTATCTGCAAATTTTCTTTGGATATTGTTATAGTTTCTCACCTGAACGTATTCTGGGGAAAGTGATAAGGCCTGGGAGCACAAAGGAGCCTTACATAGGAGGAATGTAATTAAGAATACAATTTTTTTTTTTAAATTCATGCACTGGATTTTGAGCTGGGGTAAACTCTTATGTCTTCATTAGCTTCTGCTGAGCTTCAATGTTTACACAGGCTGGTGGCATTATACTTTCAAACACTTCTTCAGTCATTTCTACTCATGGCAAAAGCTGCACAAAAGCATGCTGGAGATGGAGCATGTTGTCAGAAAAGGCGGATTCTTTGCATACAGACGAGTCTTCACCTCACAAAAAATTTAAAGGGCCTGTGGCTAGGGTGCAAAAATTGGAAGCACAACCCTTCAAGGCAATAGGGCAGATGCCTTTTGTAAGGATTCACTCCAAGGAAGCAAATTTGTCTTTAAAGAAGCTGATGAAATAATGATCAAATCTGAGAGAATAACATTTATGGAAAAAGAAATTATTCCTTTTCTGCTGGATATAACTTCAGCAGAAGTCAGACTAAGACCACTAATTTATTTACTACAGGATCCAAATCCTAGATCTCACTCTAAGTCTTAATTTTGGAAGAGAATACAGTCTTCCCATGTTTGGTGGCTTGCATTAATCTCAAAACCTTTGTAGTCAAGCTGACAGCCAACATCTTGCTTCAACCAGTAATCACCCTTCATATGGCAAACATGGTGCCTACATTTACCTCTTGTCTTTAAGGAAGGAAAAGACCTACTCCTCCTTCTTCACCTGCCATAAAACCCAAACAAGGATAAGCTAGGGAGAATCCATCTTCCAGGACTTAATCATACAGGACTGTACCTGACCAGGTACTGAACACACTCAAGGCTATATTTTGGCAGAGAGGGACACATTCAGGCATGCCAGACTACAACAAAGCATGAGACAAGGCAGCTCCAGTTGCTAAGGCATCCTTGCTAGTTGCTATGGCAAGTGTACTGTTACGAATGTTTAGTTCTGGATTATTATTTTTGAAAGGACTGGCTTAGTTTGTGTAACATAAACTAATCTATCAGACATTAGAAATAAACTCAATTTCTTCCACCAGCTCCTCCACCTTTCTGAAATGGGTGACATTTATCTTTGTTGTCCAGTCTTGGACTCTCCCACACTTATCTCCTTGCATGTTTTTGTGCTTCTGCAGAGAAGAGGATTTTAAATGGTTGAGAGCAGCCCATGCAATAACCCATTTGTATTTGTTAAACTTATCATTTCTGTACAGCAAATGGAAGTCCTCTTGAGACGTGCAACTGTTTGCTATAAAAAACAAATGCCTTAAAAAGTATAAAATTAAATATGATCGGTGCAGTTTTGCTCATTGGTATTTTCAATAAAACGATTATACAGACCACCAAACAGATTTTGTGTATTTCCCCAGAGTGACATTGAACCCCGCTTGAACGCAAGTGGGCTGCCTCCTGCTAAAAGCTGCAATTTTTTTGAAGTATGAACCCACTCTGAAAAGCAACGGCCTCATGTGGCTCCTATTTTACTGTGCCTCACTGTTTCCATATTAAAATGGCTCTGTTCAGGAGCAAAATGATTACTTTAAAAAAAAATAAATTCTAAGAGCCATGTAAACTCAGCCAAACTCAAGCCTGAGCTCTTCCACACCAGTATATTAACACTGGTTACACAGGTCCTCGTTGTGCACCTGTGCACCTCTGCCTTCCCTCCACAACGCCCAGATCTGTACAGCCTCTGGCTTCCTGATGGCTTGTACAGCCTCAGCTGCCAGGAGCAGGCAGGCACTGCTGAAGTTCAGGCACCAACAAGGCAGCCTAAGGACTGCTGAGCCTGTCCTGCTGTCTCCACCTCTGCAGGGCTCTGCCTGGAGTCCTTCTCTACTCAGCTGCTGATTTCTATGAGAATCAAATCATCTGGGAAGCCCCTAGTACTCTGTCAGCTAGTGCCGAGGATGGCCAGTGGCCAAAAGCTAACCTTGCAGTGAGAGGAGGACAAGCGAGGTGGGTCGGCTGCAACACATGCCCTACTCTTCTGCTCCTCAATCCTAAGCAAGCCACACAGGACACGTTGCAGCAACCAGACCTGCCAGGCTGAGGAAGAGCTGCTCAGCAGCCTTGGCACTGCACAACTCCTTGCCTGTTCCTCCTTGCACCCCAGTTGATGATGCTGCACATCAGCAGCTTGCCTGGTTGTGCCCACTGACCCCAAGCATGTCCCAAAAAAGCCAGGCCTCTCCCTGTCCCAATGCCTTGCTGGTGCTTCAGCAAGCAAGTGCAGTTGTACAACATGGCATTTAAAAATATAAATAATACAATAGAAATTACTGGAAACTACCAACAGTGCTATGAAACCCTACACAAGATAGAAAGCCCTAATTATAGTTTCTGAAGCTATGAAGTCATTTAATACACATATGCTCCTCTATGCTGCAAGGAGGAAAAAGAAGACTGGCAGTACTTAATACCATCCTCATAAGGAGGAAAGAGAACCAGACTTTGGAAGCTTCTGGAAATACATAATTTAGAAAAACCTGCATAAAACCAGAAAACCATCTCTACTGAAGGCTGTAGAAAATAACAATACAATGGGTTTAATTATAAAAGCACTATTATTTATTCACTCCACAGTGCCATGAAGCACTGCAAGCCTTCATACTATTTTTATTCATTTCCTAGATCAAAGTTATTTAACCTATATTTGAAAAATACTTGGTATTTCTCCTAAATGCCAAACCTGAGGAATCTACTTCAGGTGAGGAAGGAGGATGGCACACTCTACTGGCTCATGTGCCATCAAAAAATTACTATTTTAATCAGAAAACAATTAAAGAATAAAATTAGGCTTCGTCTTTCTCTTCTCTCTCCCCGTACACTCTGTGCAAAATCAACAGCAGTAAAAAGTACTAACAGTCTTCATCCATAAGTAAAGGACGTGGCCGCAACTCTGAATACTTAGTAGGGGTGAAAATACTGAGAAAGGAAATGTCATTTTTATGTAAACATTTCTTACAACAGAGCTGCACTTTCTAATACATCCTGGACAGTGCACAGTCAATAACAGAACATTGCATTCAAACAATTATGGGGAAAGGATTTTAAAATATTTCAATCCTATCTGGCTATAAATTATTTTAAGTTTTACATTATTTTGCAGTTCTGTGACAAAAAGCCCTCTTGTTTGCTTGAGACAAGATTTCAGAAAGCTTTAGACAGAGCAGATTTTCTTAAATTAGCTTGAAAATTCAGTTTCCAGGGCAACATATGCAGGTCTTCATACATCAACATTGCTTTGCACCATTTTTATAAATGTGGTTGCTTGCTAGAATGTCATAAAATACTTTAAAAATAAAGTATTTTGATCACTTTGATACTTTTTTCTTCTTTGAAAAAAGCTGACTGTCCTTTCTTTTCAGAAGAATCATATCAATAAAACTGTCAAATTGTTTTACTTCAGAAAGGCTTTATCTCAGAAATGCCTGCAGTGACACCCATGCGTGTAGTACATTTCTACCAGCACCTGAATGTTTCTGTAACATTTCAGTACACATCCCTTATTCATCATCCCTTTTCTTTCTTTTCAGTTTGCAAATAACCTGAACGCCTGTTTCACAGCAGCAATGTGAAATTTGCTGGTGCCCACCTTGAGTGAGTTTCTCATATCTACCAGTACATACAAGTGGTATAAAAGAAATAAAGCTAAGAAGATATCTACCTATTTTGTCCTCCATTTTAAAAGGGAAAGAAAAAAAAATATCCCTTATGATGATTATCATTTCCCCTCTGTGAATGCTCAAGACGTGCTCTGCATCACTGCAGTGACGTTACTGGAACAGGTACCCGAAAGCATCTGCAGCAGAGTAGGTACCTTCCCTTCTTCGCTTTGAACAGGGGCCAGGTCGGATCCTTGCCAAATGGCATTACAGTGGCGCAAGCAGCACATTAAATACTTACAACATTAAGATGGTCTTAGGAAAAGAAGACTGACTGACTGTTACCTGCACATTTTACTCCCTGAGCAATGAGGCCCCACATAAAGTTGGCGCAGTATTCACACCAGTGCGGGCCCCTGAACGTGTGCACCTGCAAGACAGAGCAGAAAGGAAAATTACAGAACATGACCCAATTATTTCACAGACATCAGTATCAACATGTCTAAATAAGGCAGAATTCCTCTTCTTTGAAGGCACCACATGTAGTTGCTGGAAGCTTTCCTTTATTACCGCAGGAAAGGAAGACAGAAATGCAAGAAGGATTTAACTGCCAATACTCTTGCAGACCTATGTGAAATGGGAGCTCTCCATCCCAAGCCACCCAGAGCAGCAGAACCATGGGGGGCAGAGGAGCAATGGCAGGTGCCAGCCCCTGTCCCACCTCTTGGCATCCCTCTGGCTGGGCAGCATTTTAGCTATGAGGCAAGGCTTTTGCAGCGACCATGCAAGAGTTCACCTCTCAATTTAAAAGTCTTCTGCTTTGTCCTTCCCTCTATAAGGTACTGTGTGAAATGCGTAGGGCGCTGCAAGATTTCACCTCGGGCGGAGGGAGTCCTGCCAGGCAAAAATACCAGTGCTACACAGAAATACTGCAAACGCGTTTAGGGGCTTTCCAGTTCTGAGTGACTCTAAAAGGAAATTAATTCTCTTCAGACTAATGCTATATATTGAAAATCCAAATGAATCTAGTAAATGGAAAAAGAATCCACTGAACCAGGAAAAAATTCAAAGCTAAAGAAGAAAAAACCCAATGCTGCTTTCAAACTCAGCTCACATTCCTGTTACAAATCCTGCAGCCACCATTAGCTGCTGCTGATTTTATTCTGATAAAGTTCCTGCTGTAGGAAACCACAGGATTCTTTACAGAGAAAATCATTACTTCCTTACCCAGCTTAAAAGGCTTCAAGCCTCTATTCTAGAATAGACAGGCTGACAAAAAAACTCAGTAACTGATGATCATAAAGAAATTAAATTTGCAGTGAAACGTAACAAAAATGCTTTAGACTTAAGTGACTCAGTTCTCCAGAATTACTGAGTGGGTACCAGAGCAGGCAGCAGCTTCACGCAGAGGCACTGCCCAGTCTGATCAGTGCGAAGCAGAAGAGAGAAGAAGCTGGTGGAAACACAAGTGCCTGACATCCACCCAGAGCTCTGGTTATAAACAGCAAAATGCGAAGCGGCCTGCCTGACTGAGGTGGGGAGCATCCCCTGTGCCACTGATTTAAGTAGCTGCTGAATCCCAGGTGACTCTTAGCTCAAACAAGTGACAACGCAGAGCAGCACCCTGCAATTCAGACCATGTTTCAGTTTTGGCCACTGGAAGGTCTGTAGCCCCCTGGGCATTTGCTGCCCACGAAGCAGCAGTAAGGCATGTTAGTCTGGGAAGTTACTCTCAAAGTCACAAAGTAATTCACGTGTGCATCTGTGCTAAGCTAGGCTTGCAATCACCTCTAGGCCTGCAGCCGAGAGAGCCTCTAGAGCCGAGCAGCTCTGGAAGAAGTGTAACGGTGCGACGCATCCTGTTCTCCCAGTGCTGGCACAGGCTGCCTCGCCCCAGCTGTGCCAGCTGCCATCCGCACCCACTCCTACCTGCCTTTTGAAGGTGCAACCTGCTCCGAGAGCCCTCATCCCCCTGCAGTGTCAGCTGCTTCTACAAAGCAAATGATGACAAGACTGTGGGCAGCTGTAATCTCCATTTTCTGTTTTCCTCTCACCACAAAGAGATTTTTCACACCTTCTCCATTACCCACCTGCACTACCCACATCCTCTTGGCTTTCTTCCTCAGCCTTGTGCCTTGCGGTTTTTTCCCAGGTCTTTGGCAGCGTTCCCTTCCCAGAACAAGCACATTCTAATATCCTCAAGCAAAACACTGTGCTTTAATGCCTGCAGGACTAACAGAACTTTTTCAGGGGAAAAAAAAAGCTTCCTTTCAGTAACCATCTTTTATTTTTTTTGTCAAAGTAACATCCCCCCTGAACCGCTTATTTAAAATACTTCTTAAAACTTGTGTTGAGGAAAACTGAAACAGAAATGACAGTTCAAACGTTGGAATGAAAAGTAATCTTTTTTTCAGAATCCTTTACAGTTTTACACGATGTTTTTTGAGGGTTTGTCATCGTTGTTATTTTTTTGCATTACTGGTTGTAAAAGAGGAGAAATTTTGTCTTGTTCCTTGAAATGCTGATGTTTTAACTTCTTTCTTCAGGCAGAAGAAGAGCAAATTCTGACACATTAATATTTCTTGCTAAATGAAAAGAATGATACTATCCTGTGCCTCTCCGCTTGCCGATTGGAGTTCATCAAATTCAGCGAACGTGTCACTTGCTGAAGCATTTCTAATGCTGTCTGTGGGTGCTGGGGTCCTATCTTGGCCTTTCTAGGGCCGTCTCCAGCACTGACAGTCACCGAACCTCAGGTGTACAATCTCCAACTGGCTGTTGTTTCAGCAGTGAACATCCCTCCTTCTTAGCACCTTGCTACCCACTATGATCTTCACATTTTCACCTCCTCCTGCCTCTCCCTAGGAACTGTTCTGCAGGGTCTAACACATGCCAAGTCTGCTGCTCCAACCTTTTGCCTCCCTTCGTTTTTATTTTTAGGAATTTTTTTGATGTTCACAGTTTCTCTTATGTTTCTAATAGCAATTATCCACCTAGATAAAAAAGAAAAAAAATCCTTTTCTACTACAGCCACTTCCCCTGGTTATCCTGTCTCTCAGCTCACCCCTCAGAGAAGTTTCCATGACTCATCATCAACTTAAAAACGACAAGGACAAAATAGACTTTCCTCTTCCCTACCAACACTGCATGTATTGGTCACCCTTCACAAGACTAAGACTGACTTTGCCCTTCAGGATCATCGTCTCAGTATCATTAGCACTGTTCTCTCATCCCATGCACCCAGGCTTCATCTAGATACTGAAATGCCTTTCCAGTTAAGAAATTAAATTCTCTGTTACAAGATATATCCAGACCCTGCTCAGCTGTGCACTTGCCCATCCAGTTTACTCTTTCTTATCCATTATTCTGATTGCAAACCGAAATTAAAAGGTGAGGGTAGGTTTTTCTATGTTCCATAATGCTTTATTGCACTTCATCCTTTATCTGATATGCAATCGGGAGGTTCTCTGGCAATATTAATAAGAAGGCCCAAAGGCCATAATGTCCTTCTGTCTGCAGCGCACACAACTTCAGAGCTGAAGCCTCTTTCAGGGTTTCTAAGCGGTGCTGGGGCACTAAATCTTCCCACTACTATAGAACAGAACAGGACATCTAAACCCTGAGCTGGTCTGAATACACACCTTCTCTGGAAATGAAATCAGACACAGTAAGTGATGCCAGAAAATAGTGAAAAATTGGTCTTCTGAGGTCAGAACAGCCTCTAATCCCGTTTCACCCCACAGAGTGGGGTCTGGCAGCACACTAGAAAGAAACATGTTTGCATCCCTTCGCTAGTTCAAGACCCAGCACCTGCAAACAATACTGCATTTATTACATGACACTGTTTAATATAGCATTCTGATTTTTATATGTAATTCCCCATTCTAAAAATCTGTCAAGCAACTTGCTTGTTTTCAAAACTAAAACATGCTTTCCAGAAAAATTTCTGAAAACATACCCAGCAGAGTCCCAGAGATCCCAACTTAAATTACAAGGGGTTTCTTTCCCCTTATAAAAAGAGCATCTGCCATATGCAGATTTTACTGTCTCATAAAATGTGAGAGAGCAGGATTGCCAACTGTGGCTTTATATCTCCCAACCCTTCCATTCTGACTCCCACCCCTAAAGTCTTTTTCTCTCTCTTTCCATAAGGCTTCAAGTGTGAATGATTTTTTAAGAATGTGGAAAATGGATAAGTGGGAGAGCAAGATAAATTTGTTTTAATCTTAATTTGTAAAATTCCAGGGGAAATATTCGATTTCAAAGAAAAATCTGGATAATTTTAAAGGAAAATAACTGCTTCAAAGCTAGGTAAAATCCTATTACTAAGCTGTCCTGCAAGTCTGAGGTAGGAGGAGAGTCTCATGTTGAACTTACATACAGGCATTTCTATTTTGAACTCTCCCACCACATCAGCAAGGTATAATAAACATCTAACTACTGTGATCTCACGTAGGAGGACAGTTTTCTGCTTAGGCTTGAAAGGCATTTTCTTATACGCAGAAAAAAATAGCTTAACTCCTGTGATTAATAACTGTTACAGAATTTCATTTATTTCTGTTTTACATTTTATTAAAATACTTCTTAGAAAAACAGACAAAGTTTTAGGAGAACCAAATAAAAAATGACCCAGTGGGTCTGACAACAGATTAGACCACAAGCTGTGAACTCCTCAAGCAGATCTCCTACCATTATTTCTCAGCCTCTATAAAGGTCACTGTTGAGGTTAGTTACCCATGTATCTTGTAACTTGACTTATTTTTTACGCTTTTGGTTTTTACTAGGCAGTTGTTCAGCTAGCCTTGATTGCTATCTGAAAACCGAGAATGAGCCAGAAGATAATTAGTATTCATAACTGGGAGACTTACATTATTCACTTGTCAAGGCAGGGAGGAAGAGAATGAGGATGTATCAGCAAAATGCTGTGCAATCATGATGTGAAAGAACATGATGGATCGGCAGAGCTTTAGCAAAGCCACTCCTGGGAAGAAAGCAAGGCTGGATCTGACAAACTGTGGATATGCAAAATCAACACCAAGCATAAAGTCAACAAAAGTCTTTGTGACAGTGTACAAAAAAGCCTTCCCTGTTGAGATGCTGCTGCCATGGTATCCCTGAACCGCTCCATCAGGACTCCTGCTCTGTACAGAGCAGTGTAACTTCTTCCATGGCCCTCCACTCTGTGAACTGCTGGTGAGAATAATGCGTTCTGGAAAAACCAGGCCTTGCCATCTGTGTTGGGATGAAATACATCAACTTGAAAAAGGATGGAAAAAAACATTGCTTATCTACCCTCTTGGGCCACCAGAGTCCTATGGTCTGGGTAGAAACCTTGGTGGTGCTCAGGGAGGAGACTATAATCTGACCAGGGACTGAATAAACAGCACACATCCAGCATTTGTACTGCGTGGTTCTCAAAGGTACAGTTCTGCTGGCTATACTGTCTTTCAAACAAACTCCCAAGGATGACGGGACACTGCTGATGAAGGCTGTCAGCTCAGTAGTCCTACCCGATTTGCAATTCCACCAACTGAATTCTGCCTGTTGGGACTCTACCAAGCTTTTAATTGGATACGGGAGACATCATAAGTCTCAATTAAAATGATGAATTCAGTCTGTATTATTAATGTCTGTCTTCTCTGTCACAGTTAATTTTATCAGTCACTGAGTGTACCCATGCTGGCACCCAACAGACATGCCCTTTCCATCCATTCCTGGTCCAGGCAGAGCTTGCCTGGATGTGGAGGGTACAGAAGAGATGTCAGTGAGAAAGTCAACCGACTCAACTATCAGTTTAGGCAATGCTTCAATTTAATCATTGCGTGTATTATGATGATTAGATAGTGCCTCTAAAACAGGGGTCTCAAGCACTGCCAATATTCCAGTACACGATATTCCTCCTGCGAGGCAAATATTGCTGCTGCTGAGTAACGTGAGAAGCAAAAAGACTGCTGTGACAACCCACACGGCAGAGCCGTATCTGCAAGATAATTGCTTTCATGCAAAGGTGTAACAGAAATGACAGTAACCGAGACCATTGGAACATACCTTCTCCACAATGAGAGTTGACTTCGCTTAGACCAGCTGTGGTGTTAACCGTGGGGAGCCAGCCTGGGACCACCCCAATGACTGCCCAGCAGCTCTTGAGAGGAGATGCTGGCTGAACACTGCATGGTTCAGAGCGTGGAGTATAAATAGCATCGTTATTGCCAGCGGGTACACTGACACGAATGTTGAGCAGGCAAATCTTCCTCCAGGTCCTCACCCACTTGGAGTTAAAGTGCTGTCACGTCTTGTTTACTTTCTGGTTTGTGCTGATCATGTCAGCAGAGATGGAAACAACTGGAAAGTGTGCTTAGGTTGTGCTCTATGAGAGCCAAAGCAAAAAACTGCAGAGTAGTAGGTTGTTGGCTATTTTTGCTTGCAAATTCAATGAAAATGGCCACCTTTCTTTCAGGATGGAATAACAGAGTTTCTTTAATTGATATCTAGAAACCAGAACATTGTCCATTTTATTCCAGGCCCAAGCTACTTGATACCTGTGTCCACGCAAAAATTCTGAAGGTAGAGGTAAAAACTGAATAAAATCCTTAGAATTAAAATTGCATATATTTATACATACGATATATACTATACGTAACAATGGAATGGACTATAAAACCCTAAGAGATCCCTAAAGAAATGCTTTTGCAATGGTGCTAAGCCTAATTTGGTGTAAAAGCTGTTGATGATGAGAGAGCACAACATGTGCTATGTGCTCCTTGAGGCAAACTCCCAGTTCTCCCTGTCAGAAAAATGTTTCTAAGCTTCACCACAGACATGAGCTGGTTTGTTCTTTGGGCTGTCCACATGGAAGACTCACAGGATTCACATCTGGGGGCTAATAAAACTACTGGCATGGTGGGAAGGAGTTACAGCTTCAATAAATTAAGGATTTAGTACGAAGGCTTATTTATTTATTTATTTTTCAAATAGAGGCAAAGCTTGAATTCAGGGATTAGCACTAAGGAACCAGAAAGGGTTAAATAATATTGTGCTATTTGGAATCTGCTTTGGAAAAGCCCTGGCTTTTTAAGAAATGTAAAAAGTAAAAGTAACATTAAATAAATACCTTAGGAGACTAAAATTGATCAATACCTAAGAGCTTTTCTGGCTTGAACGGTCTTATAAACCACTCTGAGTTTCAGAAGCAACAACATAGAGCTGATGAGGCCTTCCCAGAAGTTTTGTGGAAGTTTTGTTCTCTGGATATTTTCCCTCAAGTACTAGGAGTCTAAAAGAAACATCAAATTTCCTGTGGTTTTCTCATCTGTGAGAATGTGCAGAGACTCTCCCCGGGGACTGTGCTAGAGGCACCCAGCTCTCTTTCTGAATATTCATTGGAGTGCAGTGACTCACTTAAAGATGTCTTGAAAATATGTTCAGTGCCAGGTCTGTACCTAATAAAACATCAGCATCCTCTTTTTAGTGGAGCTGGACCAATATACTCCAAATCGACATCTGCCCCAGTTTTCAAAAGATCAGAAATAGAAATGGGTTCATGTTAGAAGTCACAGAAAAATGGCTTTGCTTAATATAGTAAGAGTTTGCTACGGTTTCTGGTCTTTTTGCAGTATTTCTTCTGCTCTTTCCCTCTCCTCGTTTCCCAGTGTTTCGGCACGGCTTTGCTGAGCAGCTCTTGTTAGAATAATAAGATTGGGTACAGACACGATTTGCTATGACTTATTACACCAGCAAAGCACCTAGTACAGATGCAATTACACCAGTAAAATCTGCGCCAGGGTAGCTTATTTGTTTCAAAGAAGCAGTACAAATTTCACCAGCAGAGTAACCCTTGTTAAAATCAGCAATCTCTCCATTAAAGTGATGCTTGAGTCTGTATATACTGGCAAAGCCTTTCCAGTAGAGACTGGTCCTCACCTGAGCCTTCATTTTTGTGTACATTCAAGACTATATTCTACCCCCAATTATTTCTGGAAAAGGATCTCGTCTCTGCTCTGGAGCTCCCCAGTCAGCCTTTCAGATGGGCAACCCTCAAACAGAAAGCCAGGATGTTGCTTCAGTCAAGGAGGGAGATAAGGAATCTCAACAAACAAGACTCATCAGCATCTCTGCTGACTTGGCTTAAGCAACTGTGCAAAGACATCTCTCCTTTCTGGAAGAAGTGCTGGCTTGAAAGGGAATTATGTTCTGAATGTTCAGCGATTCACCAGTCAGCCTTGCAACTGTTATTTGTTACAATTAATTGACTTTGCTGTCTCAGGCATTAGTAAGGTAGTGACTAAGAAACAGCATGACAGTACCAAATACTGCACAGAAAGATAGAAAAAAATAATCTTCTGAAGAGATATGTTTTGTGAAGAGCAAGAGAGAAAGGAGACAATATCCTAGGGAAAATGATGCATGGAAAACCAGATTTCAGTCCAGCTCTGATGGGCACAGACACCTTCTTGCTTCAGTGAAGCACCACAGCACTAACCTAAGCAGAACAGCGTGGTTTTATGCGTTGGACTATATGCAGTTATGAAACACGTGCAGAGTGCTGTGCTGGCTCAAGTCACCAGGAGCCAGAGGTGTCTGAAGGAATACCTATAATCAGTCAGGGGAGCTAAAAATTCCCTCAGGGCCCATGAGTCACACAAGCTGGAGGGGGAGTAAAGACCTTTAAGGTGTTTTGTCCAGGCTTATTTTAAATTTGCCAAGTGAAAAGGAGGTTATTGCACTAACAAGTTTCACTGCCCAGAGATTTCTTACTTTTAATCTCAAATTTTCCCTTTCCTCTTCCTTTTAAGCTATTATCCCACAACTCCCAGCTAATGCTCCTCTTCCGTAACTGCCCTCCTTGCCACTAATATTTTTCAAGCATAGTTTTACTGTTTTCTCCAAGCCCACACAAACAGCAGGCAAAGGAATGAGGTCAGTGTCCAAGCCCAAAGCACAGCGCCAGGTGGAGAGATAGTGCAGATGTTCCGTGTCAGGCAGGGATGGACTCACAGCAGAAGGTACCTCATTAGGTGTATCTTTTTTTTTTTTTAACAGTAAAAAACTATGGGATGTAGGCGGGAGATGGAAAGATGAGGAGATGCAAAGAGGGAAAGCCAGGAGGACTGAGCAAGGGGAAACCTGTGTGTTTATACCCTAACAAACACTGTCTCACCAGAGCAAGAAGAGATGGGGTAACCATAAATCCAACTTGGACTCCCCTGCTATGTAAATCCTTTGGCCTAAAGCCCACCTCACACACCCCAGACCAGAACTCCCCTGGGTCCTCCTCTCAATAACCAACCCAAAACATTTCAGTCCACATGGCATGTTGCCACAGGCCTCTTCTCCTCAAATTTGAGGTTTCTGTTGTTGCCTGAAGCTCCTCCTTCACCTGTCTGCCCAGGAGGTTCCTAGCTGCTTCCCCCCCCCCCTTAAAACTATTGAACAGATCAGATACCAGCTAGGTAAGAAATTGTATTTTAATTAACAAGCTATCAGAGTTGCTGCATTTTGGCGACAAGATAAGCAAATAAGAGATTTATAAGGGAGAGAAAAAAGCATTGTTATTGCTGTAGAATAAATTTATGGGACCAGTTAGGTATAAATCTACTCTGTCCACTTCTATGAAATGTTACAGAACTTTCCCTACGATAAAGCTTCTTTCTGTAAGAAAGTAACACCACTGGCTTCAGCTGTGCTCCTTGTCAGCACTTCACAGAGCACCCCACAGATCTCTCAGAGCTTCCAAATAGAAGATGCTATTGTTCATCTACATTGGGTGGAAGAACGAAGTTTATATCCATCACACACACACACACATGTCCATATAGATAGGTGTGTGCCAGAGAGTGTGGGGAGATTTCTTCCTGTAACGGGTGAGAAACTGAAAGAGAGGAAAAGCTGTTCTGTGAAAGAAGGTGGAGCTGAAATTTCGAGGATGGTGAAGTGACTGTCCTGATTTGGTCTGATGATTCATTTGACAAGAGATCTCATTCAGTGTGCTGGATTTCAGAAAATAAGAGTATACGGAGGGAAAGCAAAAGAAATCAAAGATGCAAATAGACAGCCCCAATCAAGTCACACTACAGTCCCAGCTCATCTTCAAATCCCATTGTTCAATTAGAGCTAAATAAAATGCTGTCAAACAACGTAGATCTCTTTTAGCTGATATATTTGAATTAATAGAAAATGAATCTTTTATATTTATAGAGGAGAACACAGAAATATTAATTGAAAACTTTTCACAAATTCAAAAAAGCCCAAATACATTTAAAAAAAATTAAGTATTTTTAACACCTAGCTCTTATCCTGAGGAATAGGCATTAAAAACTCAGTCAGAGCTGACATTTATAAATCATCATCCCTTTCTTTACTTATGGAGATTAATTTAAGAGAATTCAGCCACTCTGTATTTGCATTTGAGATGTGCTCATGAGAGACCAGACCTCCCCAATCAGGAGAATACTATGGAGCTGGAGGTGATTGTTACCAGTCAGCTCTGCCTGCAGAGCTCCCTGTTACCCTGGCTAGCCAGCCTGCTCCCTTCAGGAAGGGGACAACTCACATTCCAGCAGTTTTAAATAAGATTAAAACCTTTAAGAAATCCAGCCATGTCAGCACTCTGAGCAGAATTGTCTTTACATTCCTCTTCCAAACAACACCCCGAGCAAAATGTAGATTAATGCCCTTATTCACAAGACCTCTTGACAATTTAAGAGTTAAAAGCAGCTTTCGTGTTCACCCCTTCCCTGGGCATCTGCACTCCTGTGAGGACCATCACTCCACTCACTCCACTGCTGCTCTGCCACCATGTTCTTCTACTTGAGCTTTGCTGGAGGCAACGATCTGAGGGTTCAAGCTCCACCTGCATCCCCAGGTACTCACCCCACAGGGACAGGAGGTGCAGAGGCAGAGGGAGAATTGAGGTCTCCTAACCTGTGGCCAAGCCCCTCTGGCATTTGTTAAGTCCAGCCACCTCTGGAATGCCTGCTGCTGTCTTTTTCCTTTCTCCAAGACAACAGTGCTAGTTCTTGTGCATTAATGATGCTCCACTTCTCATACCTCTGCTGGGATGTCACAGCATTTCTAGTATAAAAGGATTTCTGACACCCCTTAATTTCTGTGGCTAGCGATGTGACTGATCACAGAAGCAGCCATGAGAGGGTAAGGGGTCCCTATCTGTTCCCTCCTGCCTGTGTAATGTAGAGACAATTCATCGCAGAGGTACAAGGCAGCGTGTGTCCTCCTTATTTGCTGGTGGAGCCTCTGGGGACAGATGTCACTGTTGGTTAGATGACCTATATAAATTTAGTTAGTTTCTGGGTTGTTTTTTCTCATTTTGTTTCAGAAGTCCAGGTGCAAGACTCCGGGCCTGACATTTCCTTCCTTCCCACATGGGTGGCACATTGGCTGCTTGGTAGGCAACTAGGAGACTTCTGCAGACATGTTAAAGGATGACATCTATACATGAGAGAACAAAAATTTGGCAGATGCAAGGAATGATAAAGGAGAGAAGCACACGAGGTAACGATGGCCATTCATTTCAGATCCATAATGCAGTAATTATGAAGAGATCATGTTTTTTTTTTTTTTAAATGGGACAGTAGCCAAATGTAGAGCTCGTGAACAATAGCAGTGTTCCTTCAATGGGTAGGTTGGTTGCTGCACAACACCTTTTAAGAGCCAAGGGGTTTGTTCCCTTCTACTTTTTCATAGAAAGAATTATCTGTGTCAGGTGACTCCATTTCACTGGCTTAAGAAAAGAGTTACTTCTCAAGGTGTATTTTTCTGGCAACTGTATGTATGGAGGAACTACATTACAACTATTATAAAGAAAACAATCTGTGTGGAAAGTTTGTGCTGTAGCTATGACCTTGGATCAGACACACAGTTTGGTTTTGAAAAAAGACTGGAAAACTCACAGCTTTCAAACTTTCCAGAAACAGTTTCTAGAAGAAAAAACAAATAGACAAACCCACACAAATAAAAATCAGCTTATCGGATCATTTTCAAAACAGATGTGTTTCGGGCTGTTAAAGTAAAGCAACCAAGGAATACAGATGTGCACAAAATCAAATACGTGTTACCCTTCACACACTGTAATACATGGAAAATCGCTGTCTACTGGCATCTGAAAGAATTATCTTAAAACTCTACAGAACAAATGAAAGTTGCGAAACATTTCAGATCTCTAGGACGCCTCAGGAGCCTGTGAAAGAATGCTCTGCATTTAACTGACAGCCAGCAGGATTACCTTATGCCAAGCGTTCATATTAAACACTTTTTAATACAACATTTTGTACGTGGTTTTCAAATTTGTGCTTTATGGATGAACTCAAGTCAAACAAAACATCCTGATCATATAAAGTTTCCGATTTTAGTGATTATCCAAACTCCAAAGCCAGAAGGTGGTTTAAATAAAATCAGATAGGGGGTACATACACATATGTGCAGGTATGTGTGCATTCACACACGCACACGCGTGTGATGGAAATCAAAACTGAAAATAAGAAAAATTTAACTGATGCTTATATCATGAGATTCCTGTATTACATTAATAATTTCCCTTTCTCCTAAAATAAATAAAAGCAAAAGCTACATGGGGAAAACCCCCACACAGTAAAGATAAAACCTGGGCTTCAGGTACCATACATGAAGTTTGTACCATCATCTACAGGAATTCAGCATAATATCAATTCACTTAAGTCTTACAAATAAAAACTGCCGATTTCGCAATGCATTTGACCACTAGAAGGTTAAACTATTAAATAATTACTGAATACTTGTTAGAGGTACAGACACAAAACATGCGTATGTTGTATTGACATGCATGTCTCTTACCAAAGAGCATCGTTATTTAAAATAATTCAAACAATAATTAGAAGCAACATAGAAGAGTAAGTAAACGTGATTAAACACGACATAGCTGCTAATGGCAGCACCTCCAATAGCTCCTTGGTATAAGCCATGCTGCTTTCAACACACTCAATTCATTTAACACAGGAGAAAAGCCAGAAATTAAGGGAAATGCAGACCATCTGCTCAACCCAAATGCAGTAGAACATGCTTCTTACCTCCAAAGCTATTTACCAGCGACAAACTGAGATAAGATCCATTTAATCCTCTAACCACAGATCTAGAAGATTTCTCGGCATCGTATCATCACAAGTAAAACTAAACTACATTAATTTGTCACGAAAGAAAACTTGGCCGATTTTTCTCACCTGCAGCATCTCTCTCAATATAAACCGATTCTAAGTAAAACAGATAACCTAGATGTAGCAAACATTACTGAAACAAATACACGCACACACGCAGTCAGCAGCGAAATCCTCGTTCTTCTGCTGACAGGTTCTAAGGACGTCTAGTTGATTTAGCCAGCAATGAGATTTAACTGAAGCACTGAAGTTCACCGAAAGTCACAGTCTGCATATACATTAGTCCCTTGCAATACCGGATCCGTTTTACAATAAAAACGATCGCCCCCGTGCCTTAAAAAGAAATAAGCAGCATAATTTCTTACCTTGAAATTATGAATCTTCTCATATTTTGGAATATGCTCATTTTCTTTCAGAGTCGCTCTTCTGACCAGCGATGTCAACTGCGAATAAGCAAAGAGTTTAAGAGGTTGCCAGATGGTCGCAGACGACTTCCGAGTGCCCAGTTTCATCCCCAAGGCCGCGATCAGGAGCTCCGGCTGGCGGCTCTCCGGCTCCGAGCCCTGCGCTCTCCGCCCTGCGCAGCCCTCCCGGGAAGGCATCGCCGGCGCTGGGGGAGGCGGCTCTCGCCCCGCCTGAGTCAGGCCCGCTGTGCGCAGCCGGGAAGGACCATGCCGGGCGGCTAGACGGCCCG
>VZZY01000494.1:0-38014 GCA_013400335.1 Eurystomus gularis | reverse complement strand
CGGGGGGTCAGGGCACCTTCAGGTGCGCACAGAGAGCAGGGGGGCACGGCAGGACCCGAGCCCCTGCGTCTGACAGGGCTGGGCACCAGGAGGTCAGGCAGGGAGCAGTTAACGCGACCGCTAATCACAGAATTACTGAGGCTGGAATAGACCTCCAAGATCATCAAGTCCAGCCTATGACCCAACAGCACGACATCAGCTAGACCATGTCACTGGGTGCCACATCCAACCTTTCCTTAAACACTTCCAGGTACGGCGACGCCACCACCTCCCTGGGCAGTCTATTCCATGAGGAAGTGCTTCCTAATAGCCAACCTAAACCTCCCCTCTTCCCTTAAAATCACATTTTTCAATGATTTTTGTATAAAGAGAAGCTTGTCAAGCTCACACCACCTAACAGCCTCATCTGGTAGGGATGTGAACACAGACTCCATCCAGAGATCGCCATACCACCCTTTCCACCAAAGACCTAAACCCCGCATTGCTGTGGTTCCTCTCTAGGAATTTACAACCATTAACAGAAGGTGAACAACATACGAGTCTCAAAGGGGCTGAAATCTGAAGTTTGGACACTAAGGACCAAACCTGCATAGGACAATCTGGTCCTTGGCTAGCCATCACACAAACCAAAGGAAAGAGTATTTCACACAACCATTAAAGCCTTGAACTGTTGCCACAGGAGCCAACGCACAACAAGCTCACACAGGACCAGGGCAGCCCATGCCATCCCCACCAGGAGCTGCTCACCAGGGCAGCCCAGCTCAGGGAGGCCTCTCTTCAGCTGCACGCTGACAGCCGGGAGGGGACAGCATGATGGCCACTCTGCTCCTGCCCTTTTTCTTCTAGTACTCTGCGAGCCCTTGTGAACAGTCTTTGTCAGAGACTGCAAAAACGGATCTTTGGTCTGACTTCCTACGGCAGCGATTTACGCCGTGGGGCTGACCACCATCCCGACGCGTAGGGTGCCAGAGGACCCCTCCACGTGCTCAGCCTGCCTGAGCAGCCAGCCACAGCCCTCCCTTCCCTTGCCACAGGCTGCAGCACCACAACCGCTCTCCCTTCTGCAGCAAAGGTATTTTTATCTCTCATGACTCAGTAACAACCAAAGCCAAGCACAGTTTGTCGCAGGCTTCTGGGTGGAATTGGTGTGTGTTTTGCAGCTGGATCACAGCTCTGCCATTTAGCTCATTCCTGACAATGCAGCTGAGAGTAATGATCACCACGCACCCCTCCTCTCTCCCTTGCATGGCCATCAGTACCTTCTCTACAGGTTTTAAAAATTTGCTGGGTTTCAGCATAGCGTCAGCTTGCAGAGATTAAGGATCAACATGTGCTTCACCAACCACTAATCTGCAACACAAGTTAATAGCTAATAATCAACACACACTGGCTATAGATTATACAGGATGAAGCTGTCGGGCATTAGTAGCTCATACAGTGGCTTTAGGATTATCTGGCTCATTTCCCAGTTTCAGTACAAACAGGAGGCTGGTTGATCCATTCTATTGAGAAATACTTTTCCAATCTCTTTCTCAATCTGCCTGTCTTGCTTTTAACCGCCCATTTCTTCTTGCGGGTGAATAAATGCCCCTCTCACATTATTCTGCACGTGCTTCTAAGTGTAATGCTCCATGGCAATACGAGATGAAGAAAAATGAACTGAGGAGTAAGACATGGCAAAAACTGACCACCTTATCTACGTGAAGAGTGAGAATACTAGGAACTCAGGGGAGGAGGAAGCAGACAGGCTTTCAAGCTCATTATCTCCTTTCTTTCTAGCTAAAGCAACGTCAGAGCTTCATTCCCAAGAACGACATCACATAAAAATTCTCATGGTGGACCTAAACCTGCCCCAGAGGAGTCATCCTCTCCAAACAGCTTTGAGCGACAACAAGCTCAGGAAGCAAACTGTGGAGTTCTGGAAATGTAGTTTTGTTACATGCTTCTTTGGAACCCAAAATTCCTCTTATTTTTTAAAGGGAAAAAATAAATCACCAAAACTTTCTATTAGGAAATTAACTCTTTGAAAATTGAATATGTTGGAAAAAAATTACCCAGCAATTTTCAAGAGTACCTTCACTATCAGAATCAACCTTTATTTTTTTTTTGTAATTCTACTTAGAATCAAGAGAAAGCATTTTGAATTTCCTTTTAATTGTTAGTAGAGCGCATATTTGTTTTTTGACATACTTATTCCTTAATTGTCAGCTTTCTTGTTCCTAATTCTGAAGAACTGATTTCAATGGCACTTTAGAGTCACGTTAGTAGGAACTGATCACTGGATCCTGGAAAATTAAATCTTAAGAATGCCAATAGAAGGCAACCAAAACTACCCAACAGGGAAGGGTCCCATCTCATGCCTGTCATTATGAAAATGTGTTATAATCTGGAAAGCAGTTATAATATTATGAATTTTAATTCTAACATTACTTTGTGTTACAGTAACCTAGCTCAGATTGCTTATTGGTTTTACATAAACCAGCTTCCCATTGTTCAAAGCATTTTCTGCTGTTTACAAATATAGGAATACTTGGCTCATCTACACTTACAGCCCTTCACATGTGCTATAGGCACTACACTTGTGCACACCAGAAACCTAGACTGAAAGTGAAAACCATAGAGTTAGCATCTGAAAAATTATGAAAAATGTCTGTTACCTATTTCCAGTAACAGTGTTAGCTGGATAATGTATGTGTATTTTCTAGTACTAATCTCACAATCAGTAAGTCTTATTATGAAGACTCCACAGAATGATTTTTTAAAGTCATCCACGGCTTGCAGTAAACTCCAATTAGTCACTCTCTGAATGACACATTATTTAAGTTTAATCCAGTCACATAATTCAGTCAACACAGGACAAATTATCTTTCTAAAAAGGCAAATCAATGCATTCCCATTTGTTGAGTAATAAAATTAGTCCAGAAAAAACTCAGAAAAATTCAAGTCAGGTTAAGATCACAAATCCTAAAATGCCCAGATTAGACTTGATCAGGCCTCCTGAAGCCCATGTGCATTTCCAATATAATGGAGTGTTTAGTTTCATGACCACCTGGCTCCTCTCTCAAACACAGTATTGTGTTTTCTTCTGTCTCGGGAACGCATGTGCAGTATACTGCAGGCTTTTCATTCTCATACGGTATTTTCATATTGTTATGACTAAATATGCCTTTATTATTGTTTCAGACTTTATATATAATAGGATCCCTTCCCTCTAAGGAATGTATTTTAATAATAATATTAGCCAGCAGGTATATTGCATGCATTTTTTTTTAAATCAAAGATGGTGCCTTATTGTACCTATCTCAAGAAACAAGATATTTAGTTTGCTATGCAGTTAGCCACCATATATTTTGTCGTGTTCTGTTTCACTGCTAGCTTAGCTGAATGTATATGCTCAGAAAATCCTTCCTTGTCTGAGCACTTTATGAGCATATTTTATGGGCTCAGTACACAATTTTCAAAAGCTAATCAGTCAGATTGTGAAACTGAGCCAAATTTCCTCAATGCTGTTCTTGGTGGAGGCTTGTTCCATGCTAAATATAATTCTCCCAGTCATATTTTTCACAGAATTGTTCCATGGGGGGAAGGGGAGCCCAACATTTTACTTTTTATTTAAAAGTGGGGAAAGCCGTTTTCATTTAATTTTCTTCACTTGTAGACATGCTAATGAGAGGCATAGCCTCTGCCCACAGATACATGGTGTGAGCAGAGGGCAGGAATGCTATTAAAAGCTCAACCTGAAAGCTGACATCTCAGAAGCTGGATAGGAAGGACCATCCCACAGTCTCAGCCACCAGGACAGGAATTCTCTTGCTGCCATTCCAACACAGCCACGTTTACCTGGCACAAGGGCAGCATCAGGCTCCCACAATGCCCAAAGTATACTGGGATCCTCAGGCAACACACAACTCTGCTTTGAGTCCACAGTTACCCACAGGGGAGCTGGGGTTTAAGACATGGTTGAATGAGGTTGAATGATAAAAACTTGCTGCTGAGAAGAGTTCTGTTTTTTATAACAAAATTTTCCAAATGGACTGGTTTCTAATGAAATCAGACTTTCCCATCCCCAGCCCCCCAGTGAAATACTTATTGCAAAATCTAAAGTTATTTATATTTTTCAATTTTTATTTCTGATAAAAGCCTATGTGTTTTCCACAGCAGGCAATGAACACTTTTGTATCTGGAATTTTAAAAGAAGATTTTTTTAAACAAATGTTTTAATTAAAAACTTAAACAAATTCAGCCAAAGTGTTAGCTTGGTTTAAGGTATGATTGTTAAATGATAATAAAAAAAATCTAACCCAAAAGTTTAAATTATGGAAAAAATCTTGCCCAATATTGCTGATAGAATTTACTGCATAAAAAGTGAGTTCGTTCGCTATTCTACTGTGCAAAACAATGAGAGTGTATTAGCATTACTCAGAAAGATTTTATGTTTGCACCAATGTGCTTACCAGAACTACCCTTGAAGTACCCTTGTTTTCTTAATAAGGGAGCACACTCATAAGAAAAAAAAAAAAAAAAGAAGAAAAAAACCAGATCTTAGGGGAAGCCAACAAAAAAGTTGTTTTTCTGTAGCTTTAGTCCTATAACTTACTGGTTGCTGCAGCTGATTCAGATCACCCGGCTTATTTTGTCCTAGCGGCACGATGGGTTGTAGATCTGCTCCCAGCAGTTACCCACATAAGCCTTTGGAAATGACAAGTTGAAACTGCACTGGCAAAGAGCATCCACTGTGAATACCCCTCTCTTTCAATAACCAACAAGAACAAAAACAATTAACATTTGCTATTCTGGATAGTGCACAAAAGCAAGGCACTTTTCAGTGGTAAACAACATATTTCTCTCCTTAGGGGGGAGCTGTTCTGGTATATAACCATGGATCTAGCTATGGCAAAAATAAAATAAAAATATCACGGTACCTGCAGTAATGAGTTCTGCTTTTGGTCTGGTTCTGGAGGACTTTGCTAACATCAAGCGACTTAGCTTTTAGGGAGGCCAGCCACTGGCCAGCTGTGTCTGCTGGAGCAGGGGAGGCAATTCCAGGGATTTCCTTCACACCCCATAGGTACAAGCACCACTACAGGGATGTATGTGGGCATGTGAGAACGCACACAGGCAGGGACATGGATGTTGCATTCAAGAATGGTGCTAAGCTGGGTTTACAAGAAATAGCTATGACTTCATTTATGCTGTATAAATAATAATACGCTTTCTCACAGGTTTGTGTTCTGGGTGAGACGGTACAGTTGTGCCCCTCTTCTGGGGCTCCAGACTAGTCCTGGTTTGGTCCTGGGCTGACCAAAGCCACAGGGCCTTTCCGTACAGACACCAGCGCAGGACTTCCCCACAGCCCTGGCTGCCCCTGTTAAAATAACCAGCCCTCCCTTATAGAGACTACCAGCCTGCTCGCAAGGGGCAAGATACGACTGCTTGACAAAGGCAGAGCTGCTACCAAGCTGTGTGACACTGAGGCGGGATATGCCAGTCAAACGCTATGAGAAAAGCTACCCAGAAAGCTAAGAAATGATCTCTTTGTACTCCTAACTCTGAGGCAAGGAAAGCAGTTCCCCATGACCATGAGTTCAAGCTGAGGTATCAGCTCAGCAATTCTCTCCTTGCTTGGCAGCAGCTTGTTACCACTTGAGCCTTGTTCTTTCCTCAGGAAAACAAGCTGCATTAAAGGGGGGCAAACACTAGCCAAACTTGTAAGTACAGAAGGGCACCAGGAGCTGGTAGAGCGCAGAAGACACCACCTCCCTGCCTCAGGGTGCTGGCAGTATCACTGTTCCCCAGGCAAAGCGTGGAAGTTCATGAGCAAGGAGAGAAACCATCACAAAACACCAGAATTTGTCTCCAGTAAATCCTTCAGATGAACCTGTCCATTACAGCTTTGCTGTCTGTCCTCTCCATCCACCCTTCCATCCTTCATAGCTTTGGTTTTGGTGCATCCTATCTTCCTCTCCTCCTGCATGAGCCTGGGCCATGGAGGTGGTCAGCTAAACAGTGAGTTAAAGCAGCTGCCTGGGCCAGGTACTCCTCTCCTTGGGAAAGGCAGAAGCAGAGAGACCGGGAGGACTACTCACACAGTTTCACTATTACACCATTACACATTTCTAAATCATGGCTAGAGTCTGTCTTGCAGCTATGAGACCTACAGGAAAAGTTGTTGATGGATGAAGGAGCTCTGCCTAAGGGAGTGACCCCGCACACTGGCCAGCATGCAGAGCGTGCTCCTCAGCAGCTTCTCCGTGTCTCTGTGTCAGTTGTGCCGTTGTGGCGGAGGCACAACTGACATTCATTGCAGCGAGGGGTCACTCTGGCTAAAGCCTCTTGACTTGTGACACATCCAGGCAGACTGTATTCCCAAAAGACTTTAAAAGTCATTTAGAAATGCCACAAGACAATGCGCTCTATAGGAGTGCCAGCGGTCAAAATGTAATGTAAATGGGCAGCTGCATGAATGCTACTCTTCTGGAAAATGTTCTTTGTTACTAATACGCTACAGTTCAGTATCACAAAAGAAAACAGCCCGTTAGACTAATCTTCTGAAACCACAAGGGACTGGTGATAGTTTATTTCTCATCTGACCCACACTTTTATACGGATTTCCTCCAGTAAAAGAAAAAATAAAAATAAATAAATAAAAGAGAAGTCGCATCAAAAAGCTTAACCATACCCTCTGATGAGGAACATTACCTGTCTCCTAGCAAGGAAATGTTGACAGTGGCCAAACTTTATGAAATAAAATAATTTACAACACTTCCTTGATGATATACATTTAAGCATCATATTGATAAAAGCAGTTTTTACAATAAACCTCTATAACTTTTTGCAGCTGACAATGTATATACACTTAAGACACTTAGGGATAATGACAGTCATATAATCCAAAAGATCTTTCTATTATATTTATTAGGTTTGATATTTATTTATTCCTCATGGAATAGGAGCTTTGGCTACTGGTATAACATGGGCAAGTGGTATGGAAATTTCTTTTTATGTCTCATTAATATTTTCTTACCTGATGTATAATACTCATTTCACATTAGTCTTGTCTGGCAGTCTAATGCATCTAATATTAGTCTTTTTTGTTCTACATGGTAATTCAATTTAGAGTAATTCAATATATGTTATAATTGAAAACTGCAGCTCATTAATTTCTAAACACTCTTTGTATTTTGGACTACACTTGCTCCTTTGGCACATCCTCTATTTTAAATCCATCCAATTCTTCCTGAATAAGCTACGTTGCTATGATACATGTGCTGTCACAGTTTCTTTCTTCAACATACTTTCAGCCCATAATCATACTTATTTAGCATAAATAAGACTAAGAGTGCAAAGTCTCCTAATCCTTCCTTAATTATCACTTGATTCAACCGCATGAATTGAGGAGAAAACAGTTTTTAACCTTAAGGAATACTATTGTTGTGACATGGACATGCAATATTCTTGCAAAATTTTTCACAGTGAAAAGCCCCTCATGGACCACCTCACTGCAGAAAAATTACATGTGTAACCCCCAGTGTCCACCAGCACTCCTTGCAGGCCCTGATTACCACTTTTCTAGGTGCATCTGTGTCCACGGGCATAGCTGCAGCAGCACTGTGGGTCAAGGTCTACATTCATTTTATACAATGCAATTAGGCAGACTCAGAAAATGAGGTAGGCTGATCATCCTTCAAATGAGTCTCTTGTGTAGGCTCCCACTATCCTTGCATAAATTTCTATTCAAATCAGGAATGATTTGAAACCTGTAATGAATGAAACCAGATTGGAATTGGCAGTGGAATTAAATTCCGTTCCCAAAGTCAAATTATAAGTTATTATCAAATTATCAGTTTATTGCCACCCATAAAATCTTCTACTCTCTGATCACATTCTCAGAAAAGGCTTGTTTTACATTCTGTTGACCAGTGTTCCAATTTTCTCATTTCTCCTTTTCCACATATGGTTCATCTTTTCTATTTATTTCCTCTTAGTTTCCTAATTAACATTTTTAAATGCCTCTGTCATGAAAATTCTCATATAAGGGCAGGAAGCATCCCATTTCCCTAGAGGAAGCTGTAACTCTTAAAAATTTTTACTTGAGACAGACACTCAAGAAACTATTATCTCAAATGGTCAAACCCAGCATCTTTGAAACAAATTTAAATAACATCTTGGTTTGAAAACTGAATCATTTTGAATGATTCAAAATGGGGCTGGCAACACAATTCACCACCATAAATTTAGGCTAAGATTATTCACCTTTTGGGGGAGAAGCAGGCTTTGGCATGTGGACAGGTTATACAACTTCTGTTACACAGGACTTTGGGGGCCTTTATTTGGTTTGGTTTTGTTTGTTTTTCCCCAGCAAGTCTGTGGATTCTTGCAATATAATGTTTAGTTGATGCCTATTTTCAGTTGAAATACACTAGCTTTAGTTCTTCATCAGTAACTTAAAGATCTGACTTTTAGGATTTCAGCG
Organism: Eurystomus gularis; assembly: GCA_013400335.1. Classification (NCBI taxonomy): domain Eukaryota; kingdom Metazoa; phylum Chordata; class Aves; order Coraciiformes; family Coraciidae; genus Eurystomus; species Eurystomus gularis. The sequence goes on along the minus strand of VZZY01000494.1, from coordinate 29,541 downwards.
GCAAATGATCTTTGGACAGAAACTCTTGAGTATAGGGCACCTCAAAGCTAAAATAATAAGTTTAGGGTACAGTTCTATTTCTTAAATTCACTGGCAAAGAACAAAATTATTGGCAATGAACAAAATGTTTATCCAGTATAACTGCGTTCTTCTTTCTTAGTCACATTTTTCATCTCGCAGGGTGATTTTTATTTGCGCTGCCACTGTCAACCAGCCCTTCCAGCAACACTGCTCATAAGGTTTCTAACACTGAGGTTTGAATCTTCCAGTAAAAACAGCCTTGGATATTAACCCTTAAGACCCATTAAAAATTATCTTGTAAGCTCTCAGCAACACCAGTGTGCTGAGCCGCGAGTGTGCCTTGCCACTCCAGTGTGTGACAAAGGTGATTGGCAGGTTCCAGGCAGCAGGCTGCAGCGCTGCTGCGACAAATGCTAGCGAGGACTGGGAGGCTGGAGTGAATGAGAAGCTGCCACAAAAAGAGACCGAGCTCTTCAAATTCTGTGAAAGATAACAACATATGATAATTTTTGCAATTTTTGTGCATTTGTATTAGACACATCGTTACTCTAATCATCAGCCAATTCACAGAAATGCCTGAATGCTAATGTAATTCACTATCATATTAACTTTGTGAAATGCTTCAAGACTTTTCCAGCAATGTAAAATAATCAGAAATCTTCAACAAATAAACCAGTGGATACATGATACAAAGCATAGAACTTTAAAAATATTTCACCACTACATGTAAAACGGAAACTGAGAATAACAGCCTTTCATATTTTCACAGTATTCCTCCACTCTTCTCTCAGAAAGGGGAAAAGCTGCTTGCCTCTAAGTGCTACTAATCTAATCCACAAATTGGAAATCATAAAAAAATTTACTAAATCACGCAGTTTAACAGAGGACATTATACTTTATGATACGTGCTCTAATATTCCTTAGGCAAACGATTTCAAACTGCTTTAGCTCTAACCAAATGCAATAATAATCCCCACTAAAAAGCAGTATAGTCTAAATGCATTATAATACGAACTTCAATATTAGAAACACTTCATACAGTTAGAAGTTGTATGGATTTGAGGAGTATCAGCAGTAAGATGTCAAGGATTAGAGCAACAACTGTTCATCAACTGAGAATCAGATTTTTCTGTGTGATGATTCTTACCTCACTTAAAGATTAGGACTGTAGGAAGAGTGAATGCCAGGAGCAACATTGTTTCTAACTGCTGATGCTATGCAGAAAAAAGGTTAAATACGGAAAAGTTTAATGTTCTAAAAGTTAATGATCAAAGGAAAACTTTGCAAAACTGTCAAGAGTTGCTGTCTTCACTGATGACGAGTGTGACAGGTTTGAAGTAATAAGAGCAAGCAGTTTATTGAGCTTAGTTACAAAACTCTCCTTCCTTTGTTCCAATTCAGAAAAGAAAAACATTCAGCTAGAGACTAAAACTAAGCATGAGAATTTTTATGTCAAAATATTCTTCCTTGTGAAAGATTAAAAGGAGAGAAACAAGGGCTAGAGCAGATCTGCGTCTGTGGCATTAACCACAGGATAAATAGTTGGGTTTTTTTTCTTTCACAGTAATAGTTCATCTGGGCACCTCTAACTACTCTCTCTGCTACCACTTCTGAAACAAGCGTTTCACTCTTCATGGATCTGAAGTGTTTGGTAGCCACTTATGAATGGGTAATTATTAGTGGAGCAGATGTGCCTGCCTATCAGGGGATTCTCTAACTGAATGGGGGGAAACACACCAGGCTGCCACAGTCCTTTCTATCTTTGTACAGAGGCCAAATGACATGTATTTGTACTTGTGAGCATGTAAACAGTGGCCAGCGTAAAATGCTTTTTCCCCCCTTTTCTCCCCTCCCATCTAAATACTCCTCCCCCCCACGCAAACAGTAAGGAGAAAAAGGAACTTATCTGAATAATGATAGAGAAAAGTGGAGAAAATCCCTGGTAGCCAGACTCTTAGCACAGATTTACACAAGCTACACAGAGTTGCAGAGGGTATAAAACATAAGACATGCTGAATGTTAGGTCACAGCCAAAGGTGCTACCAACCCCACTTTCTGCAGCCCCAGCTTTTCCTTGGGACTCTCATATCCAACCAATGACCAGACCTGACCCTGCCTAGTTTATGAGCTTAGACACAATCATAGCCCAAGGTGATTATCACCAGCTATACAGTATCACGTTATAAAGTCTAAGTGAGGTAAAAAACTTGTAAATAACAAAATTATCCTTTTATAGGGCTCTTAATTCAACAGTCCAGTCTGTTTCCTGTAGAAGTGATTGGTAATAGAAAATAATTAGGAGATGCCAGATGGGAGGAGGAGTTAAAAAAAAAAAAAAAAAAAGACCCCAAACTCACACAGCTAAGGAAAGAGAACAACAAAAGAGGGAGCTGCCAGCTAGCAACCCACCACAGTCCTTCACCATCCAGGAAGCTCTTTGCATAAGCAATAGATGACAACCACATGCCTGCTTTAGAGACAGCTTGGAAAGAGATTCACCTTCTCCTTTCTGTGGCCACTGCATAAAGTCAAGGGAAACCACACAGTCTGGTTTTGTTTGGGGTTTTTTGTTTTGTTTTGTTTTTTTTTTAAATAATAATAAACAAAATGTCCTTATATACAGCTATAAGGCATCCCCACCATACGTCTAGGCAGCCTTTTTGGAAACCTCAAGCATAAGGCTCGTAGGGAATATAAGCAGCAGATTCCTACAGCATTAGGACTGACAGCTTTTCATTGCTCATGCTCATCAGGATTTGAGCTGGACCTCTGCATTTCTGTGTCCCACCTACTACAGTCCACCAGAATGGGCAAAATCTCTCCCCCCTGAAGAGCACCCAAAGAAAGATATCCTCTTGGCTTTTCAAACACTAGCCTATCCCAGTTAAAAAGGAAGGAACCGTCTACCAGTACACCTAAGAGAAGCTAAGGCTATACAGTACTATTTGAAGGGCATTGAAAATGTAACCAGATCCAAACTACCAAGCATTAGAAACCCTGGAAAGAACTGCTGGTGAGGGCTTCACACCGACTTACCTCACAACACTGAGAAACACAGGAAAAGAATAATAGCTTATTCATTGCTAATGGTTTCATTTTATCAATAACAACACAACCAGTGCTCTTCAGATTTAATTGCACAGCAACTGCACTGCTTTACAGCCTTTTTAACAGTTATGTACACTATTCATTTTACAAAGGCTCCATCAGGCACAGGGCATACACTGAGGGCAATTACTCCCCATGCTTTTGCTGAGGGTCTGGTCTGTGAGTCGGAGAGTCCAGACTCCCCAGTTTCACACGGCAGCTGCCTGCCTCAGTATAACTGGACACTGGACTTTCTGAAGACTGTATCTTTGTGTACACATCTCACATGCCAGATCATAACAGAGCCCCACTTACATGAAAAAGCAGAAAGTAATGTGAAAAGTCATCTCAGTGAGCAGTCAAGTGACTTGTACCCACAGACAAAAGGCTGAAGCAGGATGCTGATCCTCAACTGTGCTTACCTACCAAATGGAGGAAACCTCTCTACAGGAGTAGCACTGCAACAGGAGGCATGCTGTGCACTTGAAACACAACCTGACCTAAGCCCCTCCTAACTGTCTGACCTTTGTGGAGTCTTCTTTGTTTTGAACCTTGTAATACTAGACAAGCAATATGCAACCAGGCTACCAACACAAGCATGTGACTTTCATTTCACATGAATCCCACACTCTTGTATGGGCATTAAATTAACATGCATTGCAGGCACAGGCACACAGAGGAAGGCAGGTGAGGTTCTGCACAGCTAACTGGAATCAGCTGGGATGCCATTTGTAACCTGCAGGAACTAATAGAGCACAGCTGAGCACCGACCAGAGCTGGCAAGGAGAGAAGAAGAAAGAATTTGGCCTGGGAAAATCAGGAGAATTATGGGACCATGTTTAGCACTGAAGCTGAGCTACATGTCCAGTGAGAAACCCTTAGAAAACAAGTCTGGCTTGCTAATTTATCCTTTATAACCATGAGATACTGACAACAACAACAACAACAACAAAGATATTCTGTGACCTGGAGATGAAATTACCAAAGTTTATGCTTCATTTGGAAGCTCTGAATCTTAAAACAAGATCGGTTCATATAATCTTTTTAGTGTATCAATTTTACTGCCACACTGAACATAAATAAGGGTTTAGGTTACTCTCAGTGATCATGGGTAGAAAAAGCACTCTGCAGTTTGCAGAAAAGAACTTTCTTTGTGCTGACGTCAGCACACTGGACAGCATGTGCCATTAGCTCTCCTTTCTCAGGTCTTAATAAAAACACAAGTTAAAAACATATATGCTTATAAAAAGTCATCATAAAAATTTGCAGTCTTATTTTGAATTGTATGTGCCATATGTAATGGCATAGATGCCACGAGGTCCCTACTGCTATAAATGCTAATGCACAGAAAAGGAAAATGAAGAAGACTGAGCTGGGGCAATCTCCACAGACTATGATGTTGCTGATACACTGGAGCAGCTACTTAAAAAGTAGGCTTGTCTTTCATCATGCTAGGAACTTTTTCGGTATCGACAAAATTGCCTGTGCTTTGAAGTCGCTGCTGAAAGATGGGCTAAACTCAGAAGAAATAAATAGAAGTTTTTGCCTTCTGCAGAGTTATGTTTTATTTATAAATTACATTAAACTTACAGAGTGATTGTCATGGACACCCGCGCAGGGACTGGAAAGGAACATTTGTGAGAAAAGAGTTGACAATCTCCTCAAGTTAACCCATGGGATTCTTCAGTGCTCAGTCTCCTGTGTCTTTCAATGTACTTTAAGGTAAATATTTAGTAGTTGTACTTTTAAAAACATTAATTGCTTTGTTGCTCCCCTTGTTATAGCTATGGCTTGTCTAGAGTTTTAGCTACGTTTTCTGTTGTCCTTTTAGTGAAGGAAAGTTTAACGCAGATCACAGAATGGCAGGGATTGGAGGGGACCTCTGGAGATCATCTAGTCTAACTCCTCTGCTAAAGCAGGTTCACCTAGGGCAGGATGCACAGGAACACGTCCAGGTCTTACTACCAGATGTGACTGAGTACAAAAGTAGCAGTATCATTAATGAAAATACCAGTGTCAGTTCAAGGTTGGAAAGTGAGACTGATCCCTCTGCAAACACCTGTTAAGTATGACCCCTGCTTTTGTATGTGGAAGCTGTTACGAATCTTAGAGACTGCAATTAACTTTGTGATCTGGATTATCTTTGGAGGCAGGCTTAAAAGCATGTTTTCTACTAAAATGACACCAATTTACATTTCTAGATCTTGTTGCAGGGGGTTGGAGACAAGTGGCCTTCATCGCTATGGAGTAAAAAAAAAAAAAGTATCACCACTAAGGTCATTAAAAATAGAACAAAAGAGTGCTTTTGTTGGGTGACTGCTGCCAAAACCTTCTCTCAATTCTTTCTGTCTGTATGAATTGAACTGAATGTAGTACAGTCTAGAAGGGGTCTTTAATTAATATGCAGGCCCTGAAGTTTCTTGAAGAAACAGCACTTATCACCAAAGTAAACATGAATAAATGTGATTCAGTTGCTATCCTAATATTAATCTCAGCATTTCATTCTGAAAGACAAGATAACTCAAATAATTATTTTATTTTCTTATAACAAATTTGGAATAAATCACTCATACAACTTCTTACATTAACATCTCAAAAGCATGTAAAAATGAAAAAAAAAGTTTTGCAGGGCTTTCAAGAAGGACTTTGATATATGTATCTAGATATTTATTAATTTCAGAATCAAGTCATCTGCTCCAAGGCCATAATTACCTTTAAGAGTGGAGAATGTTTGGAGATCCATCAGTATTCGAGGCACAGGAGGAATAGTAAATCTTGTGATACTGGGTATTATTTCCACTTCCACAATAGGCCATACAGACTCAATCCACATGGGAAGCCCTCTTTCAAATGAATCTTAGCCCTCTCTTAACACACAGACCACAATGGCTGCACAATGGAGTTCTGAACAATCTGCAGACTGTTTTGGGAACCACCAGCACCTTTTTAGCACAGCAGCTAAACTATCTATTCAGGGCACTCGAGCATGACAAGCACTCTCCTGTTTTCAATCTCCACTACTCCAGTTATCTCTGACTACTTATTAATTCCTTCCTAGGTTATGAAAATCATAAATCATTAACCAGAAATTTTAATTTTAATTTTTAACATGTATGTGTATATAGTAAGCAGTCAGATTCTTTCTCATAATCAGTGAAGCACATGCTGCACAGTGGATTATATTCTCATGCTTTTACTGTAAAAAAAAAGAATTTTAAATCACAGTACAATATGGTCTTTTGCAGGATGTAGTATACTTAGGAGTATTGTGGTTTGTGTCCTACCATCCTTGTGTAACATATGCATAATGTTTGCCTTTTCACCTTCTACAGTCTTGAAATCCTTTCCTTTTACTAAGGCTCCTTTTTAAAGTATCACATATGACAAATCTCTCAATGCATGCTGAATTCTTCTACTATAAATTAATTGCAGAAGAGGAACAAATAAAATATTATTAGTGCATGGTAGGAGGCATCTAACACAAATCTGTTTCCTGCTATGGCCCCACACCAAATTGAAGCCTAGGTGAAGGGTCTCTTTAGCATTTCATTCTCAAGTTCAGGGCGTGTTCTCTGGCTGCCCAATTTCCTCCACTTGGTTTTATGGCAGAAATTAAAACTACACTCCCATCCACAGTTACCCAGTCAGAGCCTGAGTGTCTCTCTTTTCCTTCTTCTGAAGGGTTCATCTTCATACATCACCCACACGGCACTGGGCAACAGTCGCAGGCACAAAGTTTAGATTTGGATCTGAATAGGCTCAGAGTCTGCAAATCTGGGAACATATCTGACTCAGGATGATCAACGTTCAAGACCCAGACTTCCTCCTCTCTTTACCAAGGGGGAAGCACACACTGCAGGGAGAAGCTACAGTATAAAACCAATAAAGACACATTAATTGCCAAATACTGTAACATCCTCACTATGGGGCTAATGGGCTACTGTTGTAGGACACAGATTTTGCTGTTTGGATCACAAGACAATGCTTTTTTCTTTTTGGATTTTGAAAAAATTTTCTTTGCGTTCTTTTTTGGAAGTGTCAGTATTGATTCAGTGATACTCCCTTTATATTAGACAACAGGAATCACCCTGTCATCCCTCCCACCAAAGAGAAAGAAAACCTACCTGACCTATTTATAAATGTTCTATAAGGAAACTTCCTTATACCATGGTTAAATGATTAATAATAAGGTAAATACTATGCTATTACTAATTGAAATTTTCAACTAAATATCAAGAAGAAGCAGAAGCCTGTACAAAAACGGTAAAATTACTTCTGACCAATTAAGTAAAGGATATGTATATTTTTCTTATTTCATTATTACTTATTTCTTTTACCAAAGAAGGCTTATAAACGAGAGAGATTGAGTCTTCTGTTTATGTGGAGTTGTAAACTCTCTTGTGTTCCTCGTTGCTAGTAATTTAGTTTTCTGTAGTAGCTAGTCTTTAAAAAACAGAGAAATATTTCCTGTAATCCAGTACTCATGCTTTAAATGCAAAGTATTTGTCAAACAAGTATATGTATCTCATAATTTAAATTCTTTAAAAATAAAATTAACTACCAGATGTGATACAGCCACCTGTCTGTACAGACCTCCAGCCAGTCAGTTATATTCACCTTGCTGAAGCTGAAACAGTTCTCCCAGGCTGCCAAGGCGACAGCTTTAGTGGGTGTGCAAGTAGCTGAGTGTCCCAGACAGTGATGGAAGACACTTGGGAAAGCCCTCTGAGGTCTCATGTCCCCATCACTTCTACATTGCACATAGTCACCACCCATCATGAGACATTTGGTGAGGCCACCACTGTATCTCTCTCCCTTCCCATGCTCCCCACATCCTGTGACTTACAGAGGAGGGAGAAAGGATTTGGCAAGCCTTAGCTAGACACTCAGGCTTGTTCCAAATGCTGAGGCTGCTACTGGGATCAGGTGTTGGCCGTGGGGTTGAATGCCTTATTCTCCCTGGAGATTTGCTAGGTGAAGTGACACTTGGGACTCTCTGTGTCGTCATCTAGCAAAGACCCTGAGAGATGTAAAAGCAGCAAAGATGCCATGTCTGCAATGCTCCACAGTAAAAAGGTAACACTGTGCCTTTCACACACAGCTATGGGTAGTAATCCCAACTGGATAATGGCATGAAATTAAATGGAAATCTTCACATGTAACTATGCTGTAATGTCTATGAGCCTCCTTGTGTTCACATCAACATGATTCCAAAACAAATAAGAAAAGGCTCAAAAGCTGGGCTTCAGGCCAGTAAACACCACTGGTGTTGAACAATGTTGCAGATGAAGCCACTTTAGTCGCTTGAACTTCCAGACAAAAGGAGTGGGATGTTGCAATTACATGACTGACCTCTCTAAAGGTTTCTCACCTCCAATTTCCCATCTATGAGAAATATGTAATAGTTCTTGAGCTATTTCACAAAAAAAATGTGTACCTTATGGATGAGTGACATAACACCATGTAATCTATGGAAAAAACCAGCATTCTTCAATATTAGTAATTTAAATGCATTTACTACGAAAACTTTTCCATCTGTCTAAAAACATGACAGAACAGAGTTCTGTTGTCACTTAAAAGCTGCTAAATGCAGGAAGAGTTAATTTTACCAAAGAAACCCAAAGCAGTAACTTCCAGAACTATTACAGAAGACTTTTACCCAGGCTTTGCATTATAATGAACTCTCTGTGATAACGTGAAAAAATCCCCTTGAAAAAGCACACTGCAAGTCAGTGCCTGTCAGGAACTGTAACTGATAAATCACCCCTCTACTACTGGTACCTAACAAGCAAGAAATCGGATATTTAGCATGGTCAGCTAGCTTCAATATCCCCGCTAGTACTTCTGTCAAAACGATCAGATAATAGTAAAGATTCATACTTTAAGCTAAGTTGGGTGCTTCATCTTTCTGCAAATTCAGTGCAGGATGACAGACTTTGCTGGAGGAGGATTTGAAAGACCAAAGCTATGAGCTGTGGACTCTGTACAGAGCTTAGTTTCACTGTAATAATCATGTGTGTTGGAAATTGTCACTGAGACCTTTCCTCCACCTTAAGAAAAACGGCAATCACAGACATATTTCTGATTGGAAAGACAAACAGACAATCCCAACTAAGGTTAGCATTTCTTCTAAGCACTATAAACATATCAGATACTCCTAACATCATTCTGAAGTTTGTAAAATAGGGGAGCATATCAGATTATTATACATGCATGAACACCTACATATATGTAAAAAAATACACTTTAAAATGACTCTCATATGTCAGCTTTTCAATAAACAAAAGTATTTAGTTTGACATAATTGAATCCACATTACGTTCTCTTTTTAAGTTTAGTCTCTGTCACACAATGAAGTTTCAGGCAGCTGCTTTGTCTTCCTGATATGTTACCAACCTCCTTTAATATTTCTGTTTTTACTGGTTCTAAGATTTCTTTGTTGTTCATTTTTCTTTTATAATCCAGGACGTAGCTAGTTCTCAGCTGATACTGCAACTCTCTGAAGAGAGCAATCCTTCTTCATAAGTCTGGCTGAGGCCAAAAATAGCTCTGTCAGCTTCTGACAGGCTGAACTTAGCCAAGTGAAATGTTTTAACATTTTATCAACTTAATGAACAGGCTTATTTAGAATGTGGACAACTTTACTGTCATTGTATGCAGACTGCTGAATAGATTATGGAATGCGTTTGTTTGGAGAATGCTGAAAATATTAAGAAATATAATTTTTGACCAAAGGGCAGTTGCCTTATACACTGTAAACATTTTTAAGATGAAATATTGTTAGGCCTTTTGAAATAAAATAGCGGCTGAATGGTAACAGCTATAACTGTCAAAATACCTGAAAAAAGGAACTTCACAATGATAAATAACTAGCCTTCAAATCACAGAAATTTGCAATATGCAAAAATCACCATTTAAAACCCCTACAACCAGTTTAAATTTTACTATTAATGCAATACTGGAAATAAACATGTAGACTAAACATCTACAGATACCTTTAGCACTTTATAGTAGAGGAGGAGGGTTAAAACTACAAAATAAAAAGTCTAACAGAAAAAAGAGTGTGGGTTAACAATTGCTTACCCTCTTTTCTGCTACCTCATCCTCTCCTGTAGACTCTTTGCCATCATGTTCATCTCTCAGGGTTGGCATAAGTTTTTTGTGTGCTGGCTCTCTGTTTAAAGTTGTATATCCTATGTGTTCATAAATTGGATTTATTGTCATCTTGGCAATGTATTCAGCTGCCTTCGTTTCAATATAAAGAGTAATCAATCCATCTGTCACCAGGTCATGGATGGACTCAAAACGTTTCTCCCCAACAAAGTGCTTTCCATCGTAGTAGAGTCTGAAGTTTCTGGTTTGACTTCCAAATCTGCCTCAATGAAATGGGAAAGTTTTTTTTTTAAAGAACAGTAAGCAGAATAAAGAAGAGTAAGCAAGCCTTTGCAAACAATAAAAAACACTTTATCAATTAAAGCTGTGACTATGCCGTGTGTCTGGTCCAGATGAGAATGAAAAACTCAACTACTACTTAGCACAGATAGGAAGGAGAGATCAACAACAACTGCAGATAGATAGTCAAAACAGTGACTGTCCCAGAAGGAGCTGTTTGTTCTCTTAATCTTTTAGCCCCACCATTATCCCATGGAAAAAACTGAAAATTACTTCACACTCTTTATGGCTTTTTTTAGTACTTTACTACTGCATCGCCATAGTCAATTTGCTTGGCTCTGATATGAGAAGCTCTCATAATAGAGTCCTCTATTACAGTTGATCAATACGGAGTTTTGATGCCGTCTCAGACCTCTGCGCCCTGCTTGCTTGCAGGAAGAGGCCATTCAGGGTTCAGCTGAGCTTCAGTGCCAACAATTACACTGAAGCAGAACCGCTGCCAGAACTGGAGCAGCACAGGACAAAATGGCACAAGGGCAAGCATTCTTTATTCCTGGCCAAAAGCCAAGGACTAACTCTTCAAGCTTTTTTACAAAAGTCCTTCTGTGTTATGCTTGTTAAGTCCTGAGCTTGAAGCAAATCTTTGTAATATACAGGATATATAATGCGAAAGCTATCTGACACTAGCTGTTCTGTGGTTGGGGTGGAATAGGATTTAGACACAGGCTCTTAGCAACCAGAAGAATGCCAGTTTTACCTGAATATTAACATATTTTCAAAAACTGTACTTAGAATCTGCAACAATTTTCTGCCTAAAAGCAATCTAAATGTACGAGAACACACCAGTGTTTGCGCTTGGCAACAACCAGTGTGTTTCCTGCAGAGAGGATGGAGGCAAGGAGCTGCTTTCACAGCTCACCCCAGTGTCATTCCTAGGTCAGACAACAGCAAGGGTGGCTGCTCAGGGTATTGGGCCCCCAGTGAGTGAGGTCAGATCTGCCAAGGAAATATTAAGAACAAAATTTGAAAGGATGGACTGCTTTCATTTCACAGTCAAATGCTTCGTAGGAGATGTAAGGAAAAAAGTAAACACTGGTGCTTTGCTGAAGTGGCTCCTTTTCAGTGGGGCCTTGCCAACCAGGGGAAAGCATAATTTTAGACTTTTCCCCAGGTGAAATATTGCACTCTTCTTCAAAATATGGTCAAAACCATTTGTTATGTTACGTATATTTTTTCCTTCTGTTCTCAATCAAAATGCCAAGCCTTCCCATGCTCCTATCAATAATCTGGCATTGACTGTAACTTCAGGAACTACTGTTTTTATATAACGCTCAAACATGAGGGAGGCTTTCAGGAATCTGTGTCCCTCTCAGTAAGAAAAGAGGACACAATTTGTAGGAACTACCCGACCATTTTACTGGAAATGAATTGGTACTTCTATACACGCTTTTATGCCACACAAACTAAAAGTTCACTAAATCAAACTGAAAAGCAAGAAATTACAAAATGACAGAAAGAAATGCATTTTTGCCTAATGCTAATTTCATCTCAAGATGCAACTCTGAGTTAATACAAGTAATTCAGAAAGAAGAAAGATAATGTCCTAAGTTACAGCAGAAGGGATAGGAACATGTTCAGGCTCATTCTTAGAGCATCTTTCTACTCAACATAGTATGTGGCAAACAAGCTTTGACCATGAGACATACTCCTTGCATACCCTCCACTGTCAGAAAAGTCAACGTGAGCCAAGAGTGCTCAGCACTTTGCAGAGTCAAAGTGAGCAACCTTCCTGTCTTCTGTTCAAGTCAGTGGGAATAATGCACATGGAGCACATACAAGCACTGTGATGTTAAAATTTGACAGGAGAACGAAGTAAGTTTGAAGGTGAAAAATAATGGGCCTTAACTGACAACATGGAATAGAATTATTTTTATTTAGAGATGTAGTAGGTGAACTGCTGCTCTAATCAGTAACGTACACTCTGACAGTACTTATACCAGAGTTCTAAACCAGCTGAAGGTCACTTATTGCCCTTAGTTTTCTAGAAGAGAAAGTATTACACTAATCTTATCAAGAGAAGATAAGGCATAGGAAAAGCTTTTCAGGGCCTATTACTAAGTACATAATGTTGTCTTGACTTTAGTAGCATCCTTCAGAGTCTAAAACAAAGTTCTGCAGAACGACACGGCCAAATGCAGAGAACAAACAGAAGTTTTAAAGGATTAACCCTCTTCCTATCAGGGTCAGTAGGCACACGGTTCTATCCCCGCTATGTTTTACTGAGCAGCCCCTCCACTGTACATCTGTTTGGACTGCTGCACATGAAGTGTGTCTTTGAGGGATACTACAAGGAACAGGATTTCCAAAAGTACATAATCTTTATCCCACTGCTCCTGAGCCACATTTCAGTACACATTCCACAGTTTTAATTCTTTAACAGCACCCCACACCTAAATTGTAAGCCTCACAAACAGACTGAAACTTCCTCCTGTACGGATCTGGGGAGCTGCACATCAATTTGTTTTGGCATATGTGGCCCTTCGAAGGTACATTTAACTTTCTCGGTTTAAAATACATCAGGATAATTTAACTATTAGCACTTAAAGGAAAGCATTTAGACAAAAAAATTATTCTGCATCAGTGTCGTAACTGCTTAGAAAAGGTGCTGGCATATCAGCTGCAAGAGGTGAACATTGAATAATTTGCCTTTATCTGATTTCCCATTTGTTCCAAACCAAGACTTTTCCTCTCTGTTTATTTTTTATTGGATATGTTATGGGGAAAGGTATTGTTTTTCAAACAGAATCCTATTAGCAACAAGGAGGAAAAAAACCCCAAATCTCCACAAATCGATGAAACACCAATCTCTTATGAAGACTGTGACATCAATAGTGTGTCTCAGAATCTTGTTTTATTTCTTTCAGACTCATTTAAATTTCTTTCTGACCACACAAAGATACTCTTTTGAACAAATTACAATATAAATGCAAACATACATGTCCAATTGCAAAATGAACAATTAAAATTTAATCTTCGGTCTCTTTGGCCTTACTTAAAGCTACAGTTTTAAATTTTTCCATTAGCAAGAATATTTCCTTGTTTACTTTCCATAACATTACTGCAGCCTGGTTAATTATACATCACCGTGGCAACTAAGTAGAGCCAAGATTTGATATTTCAGCTTCCTGATGGTCTCTTCGTAAAGGCAAGCACTAGTACCAGCTGATTTTTGTTTAAAAAATAGAAAGCAGGACACAGATAATATATGTTCTCTTTTGGTTTAAACAGGGGAACATTAGATGTTTTTTCAAGAAAAAGAAATAGACCTCTGACATGTCAAACAGTCTCATTGTATCCACTGTGCATTTGTTTGCAAGCAGCAGGACTACAGATAAAAGACTTTTTATATTCCAAGTTGTCTGAAAAGCACTTGCTGTGTCTAGTCCCCTTGGTTGCTAGTGAGGCAGAGTGGATAACAACGTGGGAAAACTTATTAAATGGTAGAGCAAATGTGGCTAGTAATAACGGCCTGAGGAGTTGAATTAGGTATCATAGCATGAGAGAGACAGGCTTCAGAATCAGCCACCTACTCTGTATGCAGCATTCACTGATGAAACGAAAGGAAGAAGTGAAGGACCAAGAGCCTATCCACATTTTCTCACTATCTAAGAAGATGAATTTTACACATACAGAATTGTACAGTAGCTATTCACCCCTTTCACTGATGATTTTGTGATGAGAAGAGTATCTAGACAAAGGCATTATTTAAAATGTGTAGCTGCAACCAGACCGCAAAGTTAATGGCCCATGGGGACTCTCATGTCCTCATTAGTTTCAAGCAACTTCATACACTGAGCTGGGAAATCTGAAGTTCTGTACATATGCCTGAAGGTCACTTGGACTTAATGTTCCCTTGGAGAAAAAGCGTCTTAACGTGCTTTGCGTCCAGAAGGTAGAATTCTCACTTAAAATTAGGTGCCAGAATTTCAGCTCCAACTTCTGAAAACTCTCAGCCAATGCTTAAGACTAGAGTCTTGACACTCCATAAAAAGCCACAAAAATATAAGCAATCAGGAATGTCTCCCAAACATGCTGTGTTCATGTGAAAGAAAACAAATTATTTGACAGATCCTCTTTTGGCCCCTTTCTTTGTCAAAGAAATAAAAGTCTTGCAGGCAGCCAAAACACCCTCTTATGCAGTTATCCATGATGGTCTCCCAACTCCTGAGAGCAGCTCCTTTTTGTCTTTGTTATTTTTTTTCATATTTATTTGCAACAACATTTCCAAGGATGGCCAGGTAATTGTGGAACTTGCCATCCTCCCAGAGTACCTGCCTGGCATATAGCATCACCTCCAATACCTTAGCAGTAGTTTACAAGAATACAGTGGGCATAAATGAAATGAAATGCATTAGATATTGAAAGTGAAGGTGCATTTTATACAAGCAGAGACAAACAATTCTCATTGTCTGATAAGGCTGGGAAGGGTGGCAGAGCACAGTCCTGGAAGGGCAGCACTGGCTGGCTGGCTGACCATTGCTTGATGAATATTAATTAGGGGTAAAGTTATCCCTAAAACCCGATCAGACTCATCTGCTGGCTGAATGCCTGATAGTTTAGTTTAGCACAGAAAAAGTGTGTCATCCTTCAGAATAGAAAACAAATCCCAGAGCTGGAACTGTACCTCGCCTAGCCCATGCCAATGCAGACACAACCTTCAGCTCACTCTGTCTAGTCAGGGTCAAGTGAAAAAATTCACAGCTAGTGCTGTATCATTGAGAACAGCTTCCCAGCAGTGTCTCTCAATTGAGACTAAAGACTGTTTAGCTGCATCACTGCCCAGACTTCCTTCTCCAAGAGGGAAATGATATTGTGCAAACAGCATGCTGCAAACAGCGGGCAGTGAGGACCAGAGCAATAGCACTTTCCTCTGCATCATGAGCACAGTCAGGGAAAGCACAAGTGAGAGAGAGACAACTACGCTAAGGTATCGGCAGTGGGTAACAGATCCTGAAAACAAATGAGACTGAAAGTGTTATCAGCCCTCAGTACTTCTGATGGTATGATTCACAAATAAATCTAACAAAATAATAATAAAAGTCTTCTTTTGTCTCAATGTCTTATTTTACCTTTAACAGCTAAATTTTCACCATCTCTCAAACTCTGAGCACACATCAGCTGATCAAGGACCATGTATGCTATTAACATGCAGTAAGATCACGTAACACTTTTTTTTCTTATTTGTTTGGTTCTAAAGAGAAGCTCTCATAAAGATGTATTACCTCTTCTCGCTTCCATGCTCTATTCCATTTAAACTTGATATAAGTCCCTGGAATTGATTTAATGATTAAATTAGAATCCATACCAATGTTTTGGGCAATGTTTTACTGCTTTTTCTATGTGATGAAACCTCAGTGCTTCCTGGGAAAAGACTCACTGTGGTTCATGATTAAGACACATTTGAAGTCTATGTGCTCATGGAAAAGCAGTGAAAGCCCGATATGTTCTCTTTAAATGAAAGCAGTATTTGGAAACCTATGCCAACATATCTGGAATAAACACCTTCTGGAAATGTTACTAGCAGGAACGCTAGTAACTTTCACAGTTTCATATTAACCAAATAGTTCCGTTTCTTTACCAAAAATTTTTGAGAAACTTACTCCAAGAGTTAATTTTACAGTGATACTTCATGCTACTGAAAGCTTTTGCATTATTTTAAAGCAGAATCTGTTTTAATTCTTCTAACATAAAGTATCAACCCTCCCTGGTGCAAATTTTACTCTTCCTATGTATAACATTTTCATTTTAGGTCATATGTGACATTGTTTTGCTGGTAAGTTAGGAGTAGAACATCAGATCCGTAATGGAAATTCCACTGCAATCATGTGTACTATGGAGAGAGAGAACTGCCATAGCATAATGCTCAAACATGTTCATTTTTGTTTCACTTACAGCAGCGTTTCCTACCAGGGTTTAAGTTCATCGAATGGTTTGGCTTGGAAGGGACCTTTAAAGGTCATCTAGTCCAACCCCCCTGCAGTGAGCAGGGACATCTTTAACTAGATTAGGTTGCTCAGATCCCCATCCAACCTGCCCTGGAGTGTTTCCAGGGATGGGGCATCGACCACCTCTCTGGGCAAATTCTTCCAGTGTTTCACCACCCTCATTGTAAAACATTTCTTCCTTGTATCTAGTCTAAATCTTCCCTCTTTAAGTTACTTGTGACCGTCACATTTCTTCTTTGCTTCTACAGGTTTTCTCACACTGAAAGCAACTTGCTCTTAATTTATCTTACTAAACAATATGCATATTTTAATTCAGTATATCAAGGAAACCTGAGTGGAAGACATCAAGTGAAAACCCAAAGAAATGTCCTTATCATAAAATAGTTTTGCAAGCGCAAAAAGGGTTTTTGGAGAGCAGAATTGTTTTTGTTACTGTTCCTGGTTTGGTTTTGTTGGTTTGTTGTTTTTTTTTAATGCACACTCTACAGGTTGTTGTTCGAAGTCTGAAATTTACATATATAGATACAAAGAAATATTAAAAAAAAATCCCTTAGATTAAAAATAACTACAGCAAGATTTCTGTTCCAGAGAGATTTTGTCAAATCTGATTTGCCTTAAGCCACCATTAATCCCAACTTTACAATGCGGGTTTACTTAACTTACTTAAAGCTATTACACTATGTCCTACTTAGGTTGTTTTCTTAATGTATTCTACCTCTGATCTTCTAGCAATCACTCACATTTTCACCAATAGTGAAACACACCAATACAGTTTTCCCTCAAAGCTGCATTCCTTAACAATAAACAAGCCAAATAATGCAAATTTAAATGGTTTCTGCATATACAAAGTGCACTGTTAGAGTTTTGGGGGCTTACCAATAAAGATTGATAGCTCTTCTGTTACTATACTCCAATTTTCTAGAATATATTTTCTTCCTTTGTGCAACTGCAGCAGCCACTGCTGCACTCTGCACTGAGGCAGATGTCAATTTATTACTGAAACTGTTAAGAGTTCATTTACTCATCTCAAATTAGGANCCCAACCAAAAAAAAGAAAAAAAAAAAAAAAAAAAAAAAAAAGCTTGATTCTCTTCCTAGCACCTGCCAAATCAGGAGGAACCACACTTAACTCAGCTGAGCTACATGAAGTCTAAAAGAAGAAGAAGGAAGAGGAAAGCTGGGCCAGATAACATTTATTGCTGTCCGTTGTTTTAGTGTTTGAATAATTCATGAATGCTTTTAGGAAAACAATTATGATATTAAACAACAACATGAGGCTATTGTGTGTTATTTTGAAAACATATCTATGAAGCATCCATAACATCTATAATGGAAGAACTTTTGTGGCTGATTGAAGCAGTACAGGAAAAAAGTTGTTTCTCCAAAGACAAGAATTTAGAAACACACATTTCCAAAGCATACAGAAGTGAGGCCAACCAAAAGGACTAACTTGAAGATATTTTTCAAACTAGCATTTTCTAAAAGTAATAGAGCAAAAGACCTTCCACTAGATCCTGCAGGAGTATTTTTAAGAGATCCTATGCTTTTGTACTGAACAGACATGTGAGACAATACGGGAAAGGAAATAACCTCTCTAATTGAGAAATGAGGCATGGAAAACTTAAAAGCCTCAAGCCAACTCATGTGTGAAGGCAGAAAGTGAGCCAAGATCTTCTGAGGTCTACCACAGTGCCTCACCTGAAGCCCAATGCCTCTGCTGTGCACCCAATTACAGTAGATCTTTGAGGCGCAGCAGGAGCTACAGTCAGAGGTGAAGGACACAGCATAAAATGAACATGAGCTATATGCATTGAGCACAGACAGCTCTTGGCCAAGTTACCAAAAAGTTGACAACACCACCAAAGCAGAGAATATTCCTCTGAGAAGCGCTGAACTTACATGAGCAGGAGAAAGACTGCAGTAAACTGAATTGCCAAAGATAAATTAGACATTCTAGCCAAAAGAAAACAGAACTGACAACAACAACAGATGGGAAGAGGAGGGAAGGAGAACAGGAACACAGCGAGAAGACATGAACCATAAGGAAAAAAGCCTTCCAGCCTGTGGGAGGGTCTAGGTAGCCAGTTAATTACTCATTAAGGTTAGTAGCTATTTACTGTTATTCTAAATACCCAGGTGAAGCCACCTCAGTAGTGCTCTGGTGTGCTTACATAAGGCAGATGACATGCAGGACACCTATGCTGTTTACTGGTAGCTGAACCTTCCACGTTACTGACAAAGTAATATAGTATATTATTTAGTATGAAATTTTCTATAGGAAAAAACCCCTTCTTTTACATGGAAGATCATTTAAATAGAGGTCCAATTGTTTTATTTTAAAACAGAAAAGCAAACTCCAAGACTTACCAGTACATTTTTCCCTGGGGCTAGCACTAGCTCATGTGATGCACCCAACCAACAAAATCACTGCTTTAGTTTCAGCAGAATTTAAGCCTTCATAAAAGAAATTTTTGGCTCTTCACAAGAAAACAAAAAAGCCCAGCATATTAGCTGGCACACCTGTTCTGTTAGCCTATTAAAACAGCTTTAAGCATGAACTGTTCCTTTCATCTAAAAGAAGTCGCAGATACCCGAGTGGCCAATTTTTGAAACTTGCCTGAATTCTGTGCCTATGGAAGTGTGACAGGCTAAGCCTGGGGGAGAAGGAAGAGTTTCCCTCCCGCCCCCGAGAGCTTCAGCTAGCCACAGAGGAAGGAGCACACTTTTGCCCTTTTGTGCCAAATAAAGAAAACTGATCATGTGGGTCAGGTTTAAATGTATTTATCCCACCGTTAGGTTTGATCACATTCTGGAGCAATTCAGTTTAACCCAGCTAAGCTTTAAAGTTGGTGTGTGAATGTGTATATATATACACACATGTATATATATGTATATATGTGTGTGTGTATATATATTCTGCCAATCACTGCATTTGCAAATCAGGTAAAAAAATACACAGAAAGATATGCAAAGTTTCAGCTTTAAAATGCTCTTTATAATTTTTTCCTACCAACTAGCATGATGTCAGAATACTGTTACCACGGTAAAGTGGAGGGATGCAGTCAGCTACCGTTTTGCTGGGCTCCTTCTGACTACTTACTGATTGGCCGTGGATTCAGGATAAACTATGACCAAATTTTGATACATTCACAATTAAAAAATGTAATTCAGGTATCACATAGAAGGTTGTTTCGAATAAGTCCTTCTTTCCCCAGTTCCTCTCCCATGCCCTGGCCTGTATAACGAGGCTTTCCAGCAGAATGCAGATGCACAGTTTTAACCTCTGAATTCAAGAAGCCTTTTGCAGATGTTGAATTTTACATGCGTAAGTAATCCCATGGCAATCAAAACATGTTCCAGAAGAGCACTACATATGTGTCTCAAAAGAGCCCACTGAAAAGAACAGCACTTGGCTACCAAAGTAAATGTCCTCTGAAATGAAAAAGGTTCATTTGCAGCATTATGCTCTAATAGCCTGCCAATTATGTCTCCTTTTAAAATACCAGTGGCTAGCTTCTTAACACAATTTCATAATTTAGGGAGAGAGAACATGTGTATCAATTTCTTGCACAATACACGTAGTTGGTTGACTGAACTAAGGATTACTAATTTTTGACATTTATTTGGCCTCAAGAATTCTCTCCTGATGCTACAATCTTGAATGTGCCTTAACTCCCAAACATAAAGAAAACATGACTAATAATCATGGCTAACTTTATTACCTTTTTTTTTTTAATCATGCTGCCGAACCTTATTTCAATTCATTCTCAGTATCACAACAATAGAATTTGCAGGAAGGGAAACCATGGCAACCAACTAAACGTGCTACAGCAGATATCTGCTCAAAAGAACATGCAGTACCATCACACTTCAACGCCTACCACTCATACAATCTCTACCCATTTCCTCTTTATCCTCATCCTAATTATTAAACAAGCTCTCAATCACAAAAGGCTACACTGCAAATCATGTCTTATTGTTGCTGTTGTTTGCTGTAGGTCTTAGAATTAAGCACCATACTACTCTTTTGCCAAATTTAAAAGCAGATCTAATACCTCCAGGAGTTAACTAGGAATTTTCAGTTCTTTTCATCTGTTTGAAACACTAGTTAACATTACAACGTATTTTATATATTTTTATTGTCACAGAGACTTGCTGATATGTATGGACACACATACATACCTACAACAATTTTCTCTAGTTAGTAATTTTTTTAAACCTCAGAGTTGCAAAAAATTTTCAGTGGCATTCTCTGCTTAGTTAATTAGTAAACATTGGTGAATTCTGCTGTGTTCTCTCTTCTTTTTGTTTTTGGTTTTTTTTTCCATTTTAAATAAGCTATGAGAAACCACATCCATGATTAAGTACAAACATTAAATACAATATGATGCTGATTTGCTACTCTCATTTGTGTTTATGCTTTGTTCCCTTTTATCCGTTGTCTGAACTGATACAATTTCACAGGCCTTCTTAAGCTATGAACATCAATTTTATTTGAGGGACACCTCTGAATATTTAGCCAAACTCACAGACTTAAAACAACATCTAAATTATAATTTCCTTTTTCCCTAAGAACATACTTCTTCCTCTGTTACAAATTGTGAAAAAGTTTTTTGTTTTCTAAAAACAAAACCTCCTTTGTTTCCAATTTTGATTTAAAAGGTAGTCTGTCTTTAAAAAAAAGTCATGATGCAAATTAATTGCATAATAATGGATGAAGGTAGACAAAAATAGTTCACAAGAAGGTAAGATTCAGGTTCTTATACAAGTGGAAAGAAGATTTTACAGTAACTCACTAGCAATCTTAACTGAAAGAAGAAGAAATATTCAAAATCTTCACTTCAACTCAGTTAACTGTTCCAGCACTGCCTCAGTTAAGCCTACAAAAGCTATTATTTGTCCTGTCCTATATTTGGCCATTTAATCAGAAGTAGGCTATGTCTGTATAATCTATTGCAGCTCAGGAACAAGATCTTTAGAGCTACTAAGGCAAGGTCTATAAAAGCATCAGAGCTGAATGCTCCACAGTGGTCAAAAATTCATTTAGAAAGGTTTAGAGAATAAAGAAAACTCTGTGGCCCACTTCAACTTGAAAAGGATGTGCAGTCATTGTCACCTCATCTCCAAAAGATCATCACAGAGTAAGACAGAGAAAAAATGAGAGATTATGAGGAACAGCTTCACTACAAAACCTGAGTGCGTAGCCTAGGGCTCATCGACCTGTAAAGATAACAGTAAGGGGGATGTGAGTGGCATGGAAAATGGTAAATTAATTTTTCACTGTTTCTCATTACACAAAAAGTAGGGAGCATCCAATAAAACTGTGAGATAGAATTTTCAAAAAAAGGGATGCTACTTCCCATAAAACCTAGTTAAGGGATGGAACTCATGCTACAGTTGCAGACAGCAAAGTCTACGAGGTTTCAAAAATGTGCTCAGAAAGCCACTAGACAAAAAAAAAAAAAAAAATCTCCATCAAAAGCCTGAAAAAATGGCAAAGAGAACAATTCTGCTCAGAGGGCTCCATACAGCAAATTTTCAGAGGCTGGGAAAGCATATCAAAGAACTACTACTACATGTTCCTCTTGTTCTTACACTTTTTTTTCAATGTCTGACATTAATAGCTACTGAAGAGCGGATGCTGGACTGGACTACAAACTGATCTGACTCAGGGCACCCATAGTCAGAAAACTTGCTAACACAGTAATAGATACGTAACTGGGGAAAAAACTCTTTGCAAACAGTTACCTAGATCTGCCCATTTTATGACAACTTGAGACATCCCTTGGGTTACTTAAAAAGAAGTGAGATGAGGAGAGCCATGTTAAGAGTAGAACGGTCCCGTAGAACACATGAACCTTCATGCGTCAATTGCCTTTGCGTTCTGTGCATTTTGGCTGTAGCTGAAGGCTGTAGCTTAGTGTGATGGTCCAATCTGTTCCAGATTTCACAAAAACATGTTTTTATAATTGTGAATTCTGTCTGCCTGCAAAGGAGTTATGATTTCTGGTGTTAACAGTTTATTCTTTATCTTCTAGAAAGAATAAGTTGTTTAACAAGTGGAAATCTTCAGTGCAGAGCAAATACAATCTGAGCATTTCTGAAAGATGCCCACTGTAGGTACAGCCTAGATGGGAATGAGCAATGAGGACAGAAGCAGAACAAGAGACAACAAGTGTTTTTTCCCCTATAACACTGCCTTCTTATTAATTCCAGGAGAAGATGAATTCTCACTTTACAAATTTGAGCTAGGGATCAATAATAGGGCTCGCATTTGTAGCATAAGAGGATGACATATTCACAAATACAATTTTGGGCAGTCATAATTAGGATATTGAGTTCTACCTTTATGTCTCACCTAGCTTGCTTTGTAGCTAAAGGGGGGTTTTGTAGCATTTTTTCTAACTTCCAATTTAACTATATTAGAAACTTTAACAACACAACAGATACCTGATGCCAAAGTTGATTAAATAAACTGCAATATAAAATACATCAATCAAACAACAAACACCAGAATATCTTCCTTTTTGATTTCCAAGGATGCAGAGGATGCAGTGCCTTTACTTAATTTAGTAACACCAAACCAAAATATTAGACAAAACAGAACTACAATTGGAACTGAATTCAAAATGACTTCACCAATGGCTGGTGTGAACATACCATTGGAATATTAGACATCAGCTACAATAGCTGGTGGAATAAAATGTAGCATTCAAATTGTTCCATGATGGTTTGAGAAGCTGCCTGGTTTAGGTCCTCAAGACAAAGCACAAAAAGCTTGTTTTTACCGTTGCAGAAATGAAGACCGGAAATATTTCATTACGGAGACATCGTACCTTGCCACAGAAAGGGTTATGACCCTGCTTCACTAAACTGCTCTTCATGAATGGATACACTGGCTTTCTCCATGATTCCCAGGCACGCTGCCACAAACACAGGAAGAAGACATCTGCCAAAACTGGGTATGCTGAGTTGCCTGAGTTACTGCGTTGCCTGCCCCCCAGGAAGAAGAATCAGTAACTACAAGCTAGGAAACAATCCTGTCTCAAAAGCAGCTGGTCCTACTCAATGCTTCCACAAGACTTTCAGGTCTCAATGAACTGGGATTTTACAATGCAACAGCACTTAATAGGTAGTTTCCATTTGCCCTAATCACAATATAGCAATTGTTAAAGACAGACAAGTTAGGCAATAAACGTGTACAGTGAGAGATAGATTGAGTAGATGATAGACAGACATACAGAAGGAACCAAGTATTTGTGTCAAGAGTCAATGGGTACCCTCAAGCACCTAAGTTTTACTCATTTTCCATTTGTTTTCAAATCATGTCTGCAAAACAGAAATAAGAAAGCATGGATATTCCATTTTCTGTTTTGTCACTGTGTTACTTACTGCAGGATTAGAGCACCTCTTCAGCACTGTTGGGTTAACTTTGTAAAATGCTGTGAAACCTGTTCTGTGTCTGTTTCTTTTCATAAGACTAACAGCTGACCAAGTTTTCTTCCCTCCCACACCTTCTAAAGGGTAAAACAAAGGTAGAGAAGGAAAAGTAAAAATCATACAGAAGTGATCTTAAAATTAACAGGACTGCTTTAATGACAGAATGGCATTTAAGCCTAGTATGAAAAGATCAAATTGATCTGCACAGCTAGAAAAGAAAGGGTGAAATCAGAGACCCTGAAATCAATCAGTCTTCCATCAAATTTGGAAAGGTTTTGCCTATACAGATCACCCTACTGACAAGCTTCATTTCTGACCACGGAGAGGACATTCTGAAATTCCTACTGGGATTATCTAAGCTGCAGACAGAGCTACCTTTGCCATCTGGCAGTGCAGTGACACAAACACAAATGATAGTCTCAAAAACTGCTATAAATTACAGGTACAATTAGATCAACTTGTCACACCAATCACAGTCAGGATGAACAGAAAGACCACAGAAATTACCTAGTCTTTAAGAGATGCTACAATGTCAGCAACACAGTCAGTGGGAATATGGGCTAATCGGTATATTCTGCGTATGTAATTCCAGGGAGAGGAAAAATGGAAACTGAGCAAAACTCTGCCTCCAGCCAATGGAAACACAGACTCCTGCTACACTTCCTAGCAGAGAGAAAAAGAAATCCTAGTGGTAGAATTCCCACCTGTGGAATACACAGTACTACAGTTCACGGAGAACTTCCACCTAAAGTATGAGAGCAAAGACTCATTTGCATACTTTAAAGGCCAACAGCAAGACAACAGAGCATTACTTGCTGTGGGATGGAAAGCAGCCACCTAGACCACCGCCCTTAATATTCAAGTCATTCAGCTAGTGCTTAAACATGATGAAATGGCTGCAACATGCTGTAGTTTTAGATTCTGAGTTTTGCCAAATGCTGAATTTCCTCAAAATAAATCAATGATAACAGCTTTGCTAACTGTTTCCCAAATTGATCACTAAAAGCTATCCATTCTCTTTTCTATTTGGTATAAAAAAAGATTTTATTGCTTTCAAATAGGTTTTCCAATTGGAAAGAGGCACCATCAAACCTAGAAAAAAAGATCCATCTTTTGACTTGCTGGACTGGAGCAGTGTTTCTAAAACACGCTATATCAATACATCTGGCAAGATGCTCAGCAGCTTCATCTTTCACAGTCTATAGGCCCAGTGCCTTCTGCACCATCAGAAGCAAGGGCCAGGAGTTCTGTCTTCAAGCCAGGTGTTACAACAACTCTGTTATTTTTAGTGTTAAATGAATATTGCAAGAGCAGAAGTAGATGAAATGGAGTATTAGATCCTAATAAGCAACACCGATTTATTTACACTGTTAAGGCAAAACTGTGTAAATGTTAATAATGTTTTTATTTGGAATCTTATTAGTGTAGAAACAAATACCCCAGTAAAACATATCTTTTCTTTTCTCCCTCCAAAAAACCATCTAATTCATAAACCTATTATTTCAAGATATTTTAATCATAATCTTATTTTACCCATATAAAAGTTTGAGTAACTGCATCTTCTCCTTCAACGTTTTTCTGTCCCAGTTAGATTTAAAACATTGCTAATAATCACCATCTCCCATCTGAGTACTTGGGTATACAGCCTAGGCCAAAATAAACTCCATTACCTAAAAAGCAATTAAACTATTTAAAACTGAAGTAATTTTTAAAATTTCAGTTATTATTTAAGTTTTTTATTTATATCTGATCCACTTGACAGCATTTTGCAGAGTGAGGAACAGATCTGCAAACATTGTTAGTTAACAGGTGTTCAGACAAAAAAACCTCCTGATTTATTTGCCATCCCACAGAGGGACTAAGGAGAACTAATTGCTCTTCAGCAACAGCTCGCTAGCTAGTAAGTAACCAACACAGTTAACTAGGTGAATTGAACTCATAAGATGCCTTTTATTTCTTAACAGCTGCTCTCCCAACATCTACATGGGGTCACATCTGTAATGCAGTGGGAGAAGGGCAAAATGAAACACCACCAGCAAAACCACAATTTTCAGCTATTATCCCGATAGTGCAAATAATAAGGAATGTTAGCACTTCAGAAAGGGTTAGGGAAGGTTAAAGATACCAAATCTGTAACTAGGGTAAAAATGTACCATGATTTAAAATAAAAAAAATTAAAACAGTCACAAGGAAGTTTAAGCACTAAAGTCAACAACACAATACAATCTTTTGAATATTTTATAAATCTAAAAATGAAATATTAATTACCAACCTTAATGCCAAAGTGTATGTTCCAGGTTGCCTCTGGCTTTCACGAATGAGATAGCTTCCCTCTGCCACGCTTAATAACTGGTCAGCTTCCTCCCTTGAGATCATCCCATGGAATCTAAGGAACAAAGACTTTTTGGAACACACGCCTTTTCACTTTTAAATCCTCTTTTCCTCTTCTTTTAAAAAACACCACCCATGGTAATTAAAAAAGTAAACAAACATAAAAATGACTGATTTGCAGGAATCTATACCTTAAATTAATCTCCCTTTTTGCCTGCATTTGAAGGAACTTTAAATGGTTTAGAAAGGCTTCTGTGAAACCATATCTATGAAACAAGTATAATGCTTTTCAAATCTGCATCTATCAATTTAATATGTAGAAATAAATTCATTTTCTCTTGCTGGCTTCACATGTTTTGTGCCAGTGGCACGCAATCCAACATTTTGAGGGATTCAGGAATATGATGGCAACATGCTAAAATGTTGGGGATTGAGTATCATCTCAGTAATTACTGGTGTAATAACCTAGCAACAATACACATCTTTTACCAATATATATGCAAGTAAGATCTGCTTTTTTTCCCCACACTATATCTAGTCATCTTTGTCTTAGCACTCTAAAACAGAAGACGTATACTGTACACTGATACTGCACTTGTGATGCAATTTTTTTTTTTCCTCCACGCAAACACCTTTTGCAAAAGCTCATTGGAGGGGGAGGTAGACAAAGACAACTCTTTGAAAGTACAGAAACACACGTTTTTCTCACTTAAGGTAGTACTCAGTGATATCCATATGCATCAGAAAATGCAGTTGTAATTTTAGGCAGACGAAAATGATAAAAATAATAATCTGATGGTGAGCAAGACACACTGCTGAAAAACACACAGAAGAAACAAAGGGCCCAGAGTAAACACTTCATCCTTTTCTGTAACTATTATCAACCAACATGTCCGGATAAACAACTTTCAGAGATGTATGTTACTTACTCTCTTCCATAATACTTGGGTCTGTTCTCTACCTAGAAGAAACAACAGAAATTGTAATGCTTCATAACAAGTGAGCCAACATAGTAAGCATACTGTCCATAATATAGTATTAAAAATAGAAAAGGATATAATGTGAAAGTATAGACAAAAAATCATCTACTATCCAAGGATTTTCCCTATGGGTGGAATATAAGGAAACCAAAGGTACATCTTCAGGAAACATTGCATTTGAATGGTTTAAAATGGAGTGAGAAAGAATGAGCCACTTGGATCATGTCATCCTTGGGGCTTTGCGAATAAAAACTGATGGCATTAAGTATTGGACAAACTGCGAAAAAGGGAAGACAAGAGATTCATTTCATTGGCATAAGTGTGCTATGTTGTTAAATGCACTAATATAGTGAAGCATCTATAAAACCCTTAAATTACAAGTTATCTTCCATCATAGAGCTATTGTTGCCACTGCTGTGAGAAATTAAGCCACTACCTCAGTGTAAGGGCAAGTGGTAGATTAAAACGATCAAGTGCCTAAGTCTTGGACTTCTTGACTTCACTAAACTGTGTGATCTGTAGTATCACCTGAAAGACCCCACCACAGGTAGGCACGTGTTTTGATGCATAACACCAGCCTGTCCATGCCCTAGACACCATACTGTGTAAACGCACACCACATGCAAAGGGGTCAGAACACAATTTCCCTGCTGAGTATTTCAGATGAAGTAACTCGCCTGCAACTGTCCAGGAAGTTTGGAGACAAGTGAGGAACTGCAGACCTCGCAGAAATCAGCTCAATCATTTAAAACACCAGATTATCCCTCCTTCCTAAATTTAAAGGAGGGACCTCTTTGGGGAGTAAAATTTAACAATTATACAACCAGAACTACAGGAGTATCTAACGATGCAGCTATAATAAACCACAAAATACTCACAGTAAACTGCCACTTCAGTTTCTTTTTTCCATCTTTCCAGAAAAGAAGCCTATTAAAATTAGCACTTTCCTCCAGTTATCTCAGTGGAGTGTAAAAAGGTATTTCAGATATCCAACACAACAAAAAATACATCCTGATGTACAGCCTAATAACAACTCTTCCATGTTCCCAGAAAATAAAAAGCCATTGTGATGGTTCACCACTTTATAAATAAATAAATAAATAAAAAACCATTCCATCACTGGGAGGATTTATAATGTTCTAAAAGATTTCCTTCTCCTACATAACAGCAAGGACTTGACCAGTGTGATAACTGTTTACAAAGGGCCTGAAGAGAATGGATCATTTCAAAAAAGAAAAAAAAGTCTTACATATTTCTTGTTAAACACAGGCTATTTCTTCAACAGGAAGATAGCAACATGAATGGAGAAAAAGTGAAAACGTTATTGTTGTTATTACAGAAACTTGCAACAATTCCTAACTACAACCCTCAAGACAAATCACTAGTCTCAGGAAGTTATTAAAAAAAGAACCCTGTCTTGAATAAGATTTTGCTGTCTGTCTATTGAGATTTTATATTTATCTCAGTGAATACAGTGAATTTATATGACAGAACTGGAAAATGTATATAGGCAAAAGCATTCCATTACAGAAATGGATTAGTAATGTGACAGGGCAGCTTCAGAGTATCTGCAAATCCTAAAACAAATTGTTAAATTATAACACACTCTGTGTGTAAACATTTGAAAATGTGAACTGGCAGATGACTGGAGCAAAGCATCATAGAAAATCTCCCCTGGAGTTCCAGGCAACTGTAGCTGGGTTTGAAGTTCATCTTGGTGGACAATGAGTTAAAGAGGATAATAATGACTTCTGTTAACATTGACTCTACTGATCAGTTTTACCAACTCACAAAAAACTCAGTATAATGTTGACGTATAACACTGTTTGCTTGTAAAAGACTCAGTGCAACTGGAAGCCCAATTCACTGAGTTCAATTGCCTGGGTTTCAGTATTTATTTTTTTTTCGTAACTTTTAAAATTTATGATAATAGTTTTTTTGACATCTAGATTGAATGCATACATTTAACCTCTAAGGCAACTCCATCGGGATTCAGCAGGAGCCTTCTAATTCACTCAGAACTGGCTGGGCCATGTACACACTTTAGACTTCTCACAACTTTTTCACTTATGAAAAAAAATTCCTGTTGCTGTTTGTTTAGCCTGCATTTAGCACAGTTTTAAAAACCATTTCTAAGTTAGGAAAGAAAAATAAAAATTGTGATACATTTGTTTTCAAAGTGCTTATTTGTATAGCACTGATGCAGAGGCCACAGGAAAGATTCAGGTCTCACTATGATACCTGCAAGAAACACAAAGGTCAGTGAGATATCATAGAATCATAGA
>VZZY01000488.1:0-54940 GCA_013400335.1 Eurystomus gularis | reverse complement strand
GAACGCTTCTTAAGGAGTCTTCGATCAAAATATGCATGATAAATATTCAAATTATGATTTTGAGTTATCTGTTGGGCCAAAAAGGGTTGTTTAGGCAACATCAATTTATATTGGTGTAGTCTATCCTACAAAGCTTCAAGCTTAACTTTATGAACTTGAAAATCTTTAAAAATCCTTGAAAAAACTCCTGAAAATTCTTTAATTTTTATCTGAGAATACTTAATATACAGTTTACTCTTCCATTACAAAAGCTTATTGTGAAACGGAGTAGCTCAACCTTTTATCATGAAGGCTTGACTTTATACATTGAGATTTCTTAGATTTTCACAGTCTTAGTCAGATGTGAGTGGATGCCCTATTCTTCTGCAACCCCTTGCTGGTGAGGCAAGGAGAAAGGAGAAAGAAAATGAATGAGTGACAGAGCTTCCTCCTCTGGTCTGTAGAGAAACCTTCTGTATCTTATATATGTACTGTTTTTTAGCTTCACTGAGCACCTCAAATAAGTAAAAATGGTGAAAAAGCACTTAATAATTCTTTTTTATGTTCTCATTGTTTAAACTTCATTAACTTTCTTGGGCAATGATACTTGTCTTTGTTTCCTACTGTACAGATATTTATGATTGCAAGTGAAAATTTTCACTGGACGTCCTTGTTCCACCTGAAGCCAGTGACAGAACTCTTGGTTGGGGTCAGGCATCTGGTCCAAGGCTATTTCTTCTGAAGTTTCTCTTCCATATCTGCTGTAACTCCTTCTCAGTGTGAAAAACACCAGTGCTTGTAACCCTCACAATAATTTACCTTTCTTCTTCCCACCTGACAGAATTAATGCAATTTTATTTAATTCTTCATATAACCTCAATAGGCAAACTCATTGATCCTTCCCTCTAAAGAGATCTTACTAGCTTAGAGTTCATAAAATTTATGAGAAATGCAGGCTATTTCAAATCATGTCATTATTGACATTAACAGTCATTTTGCAGGGATATAGCCCAGTCTCTCAATTTTATTCAATACATCTGGAATGAATCATTATACTATGTGAGTTTTTATTAACCTTAATAGCAATATTTTATTCTCTTTTATTTTGTGGGATTTGGATTCCTTGGTGTCTGCTTCTGCCTAGGATTGCTACTTTGCACATTACAATCCATACCTCCCTAAAGAAATGCAGCATCCACTTCATTCCGTGGCAAAGGCCATATGATTATTAGATCTCTATTTTTCTATTGATTTATCTAATTTTGATATATGATCGGACCTTTGTACTTCCATATCTGTTTTTCTTAAAAATGTCTTACAGGGTGCTTTCTCTATACCTTATATTTGAAATTCCAAATATAGCACATTATGTTACTTTTACCCACTGTCTTTTACCCACAATAGTATTCCTACTTGCAAAGAAATATGCTTAGACAGGTGCAATTTCCATTACATATAGGAAGAATGAGAAGATGCATTGCTCTTCCCATTACCTGTTTTTGCATGTGTGTATTTGCATTTACCTTGAAAAACAGATTTTTTTTTTCAACAAGCATTCTGTTAACCTTTGCAAGACAAAGAATGGTTAAAAATAAAGTTGTAACTTGCCTCTTCGGTGCTCTAATCCATTGTTGATCAAATCTTCCTACAATACTGATAGCAGCTTGTTAATGTTGATCTCATTACAAGTAAGGTTGAAATATTTAACGGCAGGCATAATTTCTTTAAAAGCACTGTGCTTAGTAACTAATGTAATTATACCAGGAGGCATAACTGAAGAGATTAGTGCGATAAGTGACCTAGCTTTAATAATGTCATCAAAATTGTAATTGCAAAATTATCTGCTATGTTATAAATGTTCACTAACATAATATTCAAGTCACTCATAATTTTCAGCACTTCATGAAGTAAGCAATTATTTTTTCCAGTGTACAAATATCAGTTCCATTAATTTTAATAATCCCCTCAATGTGCAATCCTTAGAACTGTATTTTTAGACATAGTACAAAGTTCCTTCAGCCATGACTGAAAAATATGCATTATAATAGACTGTCTTTGGCTTCCAGCTTTCCAAGTCTAGGTACTAAGCATACCTAGAAAGATTCAGAGGTCAAGTTTGATATAAGAACTCAGAACTGTATAAAAATGCCAGGAACCTACTCTAATGAAGATATTTAAAATATGTCTCATATTTCTGTGTTTCCAGATACACTGTGTGCATATGAGCATCTGTCTGTACATCCATCCATCCATCCATGTCAATCTATCTCACAGTATTTTAATATTATACCTTGAAGATTTAGGTAAACCCAAAAATTCAATAAAAACCTGAACAGAAGTGGAAAGATTGATAAAAATCTGTGTATGGGGGCTTTTTTTTCCAGTCCTATAAGAACTTTAGCAGGATGAGGAATAGATCTGGTTCTTTTGTTCCCTGAACTGCATTAAGCTATTATCAGCATGAATAACAAAACCACGTTTTCTCTCTGAAGATGAATCAGTCAACTGCAATAGCAGTTTTCCTTCAAGTTCCCTGTCATTTTCTGCCATCTAAATGTCTATGTATGGGGCAACCTGCTGGATTGCTCCACAAAATCAATGCATGGAGCTTGTCCAGATCCAAAAATGGCTAAGGTGTTAATTATAACAGAATTATTTACCAGGTATTTTGTATTCCTTGCCTTTTTCCTCTTTGGTGTTTATCTTCACATGTGGCTTGTTACTGTACATTTTGAGTACATTCTGTGAACAGAGTATTCTTTAACATGTGTGAAATGAGCCTGGTACATTATAGACCTAAAGCTATATTACCCGGCTAATATCCTAATAAAAACTACACACTGGATGATAAGAAAATAGATATATGCAAATATCTTCCTTCACTGAACACCCTCTACCCATCTTACTAGATCCTAAGGGTACAATTCCTCTTACCCGATTCAGACTGCATAAAAGGTGTCTAGACTAAGAAAGCCTCTTAAACTCCCTGAACATTTGAGAAAGAGAAGAAACTTTAGCGAGTAACTCATCTTATGTACCTTAGACATCCAAGATGGAAAAGAATTGCTTTTGAAAACACATCTTGCTTTCTGGTAAATATAGTGGAAACCTCAATTGCTCGTTGTTGAGTCTATATGCTCATTGTACTGATGTTGGGCTCAGACTAGATGCCTAGCTTTCAGACAGCTAGTATGTCTGATGAATACCATCTGTACTATCTTTAGCACAGAAATGTGGTATCCCATCAAGTAAGATCATATTTTTAGAGGTAGCATCTGCCACAAAGCAGACTAGAAAGTCTCTCTTCCGCTTCCTACATAGCTCTTTACAGAAACTCCAGCCATGAGTTTCAAGAGGTCTCAACAATGATATGAAATTCATAATGATTTGTGAGAAAGCAGGGTAAGACCAGCACTGAAGTTTGCTGAAAAGGTCATTCATGATAGTCATATTGCACATCCACTGGCCCTTTTCAAGACTGTGCAGAGATGGCTTTTCAGCCACATCTGCTTACTTCTGGCTTCCAGATTTCCTCTAAACTTTGACCAACTGGATTTTCTAGGGGTGGGGAAGGAAAATATGTTGTCATACCAAACAGACTTCTTAGGCTTTCTCCAGCAATATTACCTATTGGGAGCAAAAATGAAAATATTCTGCACTCAATTGTCCGGGAAAACACTTTAGGAAGCTTTACTAAGAACAGTGACCTTTCCTTTGTCAACTACTATTGCCAGAGGTATTGTGTTTGCTAGCATTTCTGGGGTGTAATTTCCATGTTGTTGCTGCTTTTTCTTGTAACTTGGGCCCATTTTCATTGTTCTGTGGTCATCACTTCCAGTTTGTATTTAATTTCCATGACTTCTTGTATTTTACAGTCTATTGTTCAGTTTTTTAACATCAATGCTAAGAAACTCAGTGATTTAGATAGTTTAGCTAAACTCTAAATGATTTTTCTACTTTTATGACTATTCCTTCTGTAATGCCCAGTCCCTAAAAACACCCACACATCCCATAATATCTAGAGTGGATAGGTTTCTATATCATAAGTGGAAATACTATATAGCTTAATTCAGATGACACTATGTAAGATCATGTGTTGGGTTGCAGTGAAATTATTGCATAGAACTAATATTGTTACTATTAAATTATATAAAAAGCATAACTGAAATGTATTACATGCTGATCAGGTGATTTATTAGAAGAATTTGTGTAAATTTAGAAATTTCTGTAATTTTAGTATTAATGAATAGAGTGCAGAAAGCGGATGTTACTACAATTCTCTATGTGAGTTTTGCAGATCTAGGGCAAATTAATTCCTGGTGTAGTGCCATTAATTTGATGGGAGTTACATCAGAGATATGAACTTGTTCAGTTATTGCTAGCACCATCTGGAAATTTATAATGCCACAGTAATGTTTCACTTGCTGAAGACACATCCATCCTTTTTGTTTAGAATGGAAGATCACTTTAGCTTGCCCTATATCATCTTAAATTCCCATGTAGGCTTTGTTATGTTTGAATGGCAAGACGTGAATTTAAACAATATTTAAATAAGTGTAATACTGCAATCAAGAAAATAAAAAGCAGGCCTCCTGAGGCAAAATAATTTCATGAATATCAACGTAATACTGTTTACAGTAGGAGTGGATCTGCAGAAGTGTGGTTTTCTTTGTTGTATGCAGATAGCTATCTCTGTCTACCCTTCCTGACACAACTCTGTATTTCTGAGTTACTGTTGGCATGTAGGAATCTCACTCCTAGGACTAAAAGAGACCTGTAACAAGAAGTCCAGCTCTATTCTGTTATGGTTTACCACATTTCGTGATTCTGCAAGAAATGTCAGAACCTTCATTTAATCTTCCATTTGTTTAGGAGGTTATGCTGTTTGTTCTTATTATTTTTATTGGCAATGAGTACAGAAATTGATTTTTCAGTGATTAGAGACCTTTGTCTAGTTTTGAAACTATGCTTTACCTGTGTGGAAACATCAAATGATAGCTTAAGCCATTTCCTTTCTCCCCTGCCTCCTCCAGAGCACAGACAGGAATTATGCTTTAAATGTGTTCTGATTTCTCGAATTCTGCTCAGAAATGCTCACGGTATACCCAGGCACAGCCATGTCAAAACCTCAGGTAGCTCAAGACCAAGGCTAGAGAAACAGAGGAAATGTGGACAAAGTACATACAACATACAGATATTTATATGCTCTGCATATGTGTTTGTACCTGTGTAACTGATACCTCTTTGTTATGCAAAATGACAATACTCCAGAGCTGGCAAAAATTTATTTTCTATGAACAAGACTAACTTAGGTATCATTGATTAATTACCAGCTTTAAAGTGGCATCTTTGAGTCAGCTTATTAAGAAACGATACAGGTATAGAGGAGTAAAAGTCTATGTGTTGTTCCATCTGGAAAACCAATTCTTCTTTGCCTTAAGTAGCTGCCTATTTCTCTTTCCCATGCAGAGAGCATGCCTGGGCTGGACAGCATGCCCAGCATGGCTCTCCTGCAGTGATGATCCCCTGCAGACAGCACAGCCCACCAAGGCTGTCACATCAGGGGGAAGCTGGAGTATTTGTTGGCAGCCCAGGAAGTGATGGACCACAAAGCTGACAGTCACCATCCTCACCTTCAGTCTCATTGAGTTGTATGGAACAGGGTGAGCATTTTTGTTAAACGTAATAGCTTTGCTGAAATATAAATATTGAGGTGTGTTAGCAGGTGTTTACCCTAAGTTCTCTGGTAACATAATTTCATAATTTAGCCTGAAGGTGCCTACCCTTAGAGGTTCATTTGTTTGCCTATTAGGCCCTTGTTATTTGTGTCTGGTTTGTATTTACAAAACCCACAGTATTCATCAAAACTGTTCACCTTTGAAATTAAAGGAAATGTTGCTGTGTAGTTTACTGGAAATACCATGTAGCAAAATTTGTATTCAGAAGGTTTTAGTAATTATAGTTTAGTTTTACTCAGCCAGGATACAGTTAAAAAACAAAAGAAAAATATTTTTTCCAATGAATTTTTAATTTAAATAAGTTGATTATGTAGCTATCTGATGCTAGGATGATGAACATTATCCACTATTTATAATAAATGATTGTAATGAATGTAGATAGTCCCAGAGATGTGTCTGTTCATATAAAGAAGTGAATTTGTGCAGCATAAACCAGATAATTTATCTTTGTTGCAGTCATCTTGTAGACATGTTGCCTCTGGAATGCTAATAACCTCAATTTTTATGTAATGAAAAGTGTACTATACAGCATTCAGAAACACTCAGAAGGAGAATTCCTTTTCAAGGACAGTAAAAGCATAAAAATGTCTAAAGGGTCACTAATAGCAAAAAAACCTGACCAAAACACTGTCCTTGAAACTGAGTACCTTACAAGAGATTATGAAAAATTTCAACCAATCCAGTAAATCAGGAAAAGTGCATTTAGATGTAAAGATGTAATAATAAAGCTAAACAACAAAGGGAGAAAAAAATAGAAGATCAAATCTGAGATTCAAAACAGGTTCTGATAATTACATCTTCCCAAACTGTCAATGCTATAATATTTAATTTTTATTTGCATATTAAAGAGGAGGCATCCTGTTCACTGCAGGGACCCTTGACATTACATGATTGATGTGATATCATGTAGTATAAACAATTGGCACCTGGAAAGGTGAGTGATGAGTCAAATCCAGTTCTATCACCCCAAATTCATTGCTGTTATGAAAATTTCTTCACTCCATTTCTGAAGCCTGTGATCCAGAGAGTCTCACTTCTAAGTTTACTAGTGGGGAACAATGCCAACATTGTTATGCTGGTTCAGCCATCATCATTTTATGCTACCATCAGTTGCCTGATCACACAGACCAATACTGAACTCCTCTGACTGATCGGCTCCTGGCTGATATAATCCTGGCCTTACCCACCATCCCAACCATGACCACCTGGGTGAGGGTGGAGCCACAGAGACACAGGTGGGCCAGGTTCTGCCTCTGGAACCTGAAGCCAGTGGGGGAAACAAAACATTCTGCTAGATTGTGATTCATCCACAGGTCAACTCTAACTCGGGACCCACAACTTGGGCCTCAGCACTTTAAGGATGTACACAGCAGGGACCTAGCTCTAGCGATTCTTCATATTAAAGCTGTGGGGAGTCAGTTTCTAAGGTAATACTTTATAATTGCAATACTTATGAATGAGCTCTGCTCCCCACAGTGCACCTATAAACCTCATATTTTGGTGTTGGCATAGAATAAATTACACTTTTCTATGAGCTGAGGTGGGGGAACGAGCTGGGACAGATCCCAGCTCCATACCAGAATTACTAGTCCTGTTGTCCTACATTATCCCTGCTCTGAAAGACATGATCTACCTCATGAGATTTGATGTGCCAAAAGTCAGCAGTTTCTGCTTACTGTACACTTGGTAGCATATGGTTATATTTGATTTTTACCACTATTTAACCAGTGTTTTCTGATGCAACATTTTTCCATGTTGAATACCACAGAATATTTGACTCTGGTTAGTGACAAATTTCAATGCCCATGACTGCAGCAGAGAAGCAAGACTTTCCAGAGTTTATGCTGTCACATCCTCCAGCATCAAGAGCACCGGATTTCTTTCTTTCTCTGTCGTCCAACAGTTTAATTGCTGACAGTCAGAAGGATGTTTTACAACAGGAGGCAGAGCTGAGTCACGTGAAAGTTTAGCTACAGCAGAATCCTGGCTGCATTTAGCCAAAGCACAGAAATTTTCAAATGGAAGACATGAGGTACTGTAGTAGTTTACATTACTAACATTCATCACAGGCTACAGGCATTGTGCCATCTCTGTTCCTGACAGAAAAATAAAACTTGGGCAGCTTTCTGAATTTATTTTCAAGAAGATGCAATGCTCCACATTAAAGTAGTGAATTGGTGCTTCAATCCTACTGTCTGCACCTAAAAGTTTATCTAATGCCCAACCTCAGGACATTCTACATAGCCCAAAAGAAAGAGTCTTCTACTTCCAACAGGATTTTTCTGTGCAGAAGTAAGCCTGGCTCAGGGAGAGAAAAGTAGTCTAGGTAGCACACAGTTGGTTGCAGTAGCAATCATATGTGCTTCCTCCTCTCATGTGAACATTTCTAGAGGCTTTAGTTGCTGCAAAGATACCAGCCACCCACAAGGTCCCATCTGCATCACTACAGCCTTTTGGTGGCTTGTCTGATTGCTACTATACTGAAATGATTGTGCTGCCCTTCTAAAGACCTTCTTTACCTGCTGGGATGGAAACTGGGATGAAGAGCATAGGCTGTAATCGAGAAGTTTATAGGTTCATAGGTACTGCTCTGAGGGCATTAGAAATGATGTAGGCAATTCAAGAGCAAAGGTTGTCTCTGCGCACTGTGTGGTTTGCAGCTGGCATGGGGAAGAAAGAGACAACATGTTGGTTCCTTTCTTATATGAGCTTAAAGCTTCATGTGGCTTTACAAATTTGTCAGCTAGTAAGTATACTATCAAACCTGTGTAGCATTGCCTTGATAAGTTGCCATCGGTTTGGATAGGTGAAAAAAGACCCAAACACAATGAACAAGCACTGATACAATTTATTGTTGCTGAAGGATTTATTTTGTTGATACTGTCAGTGTTAGTGTCTCATCTGTCAACTCTGCAGCCTGAAAAGTTTCTGCAGGGAATTACAGACACTCAAAATTCCTTTCCGATTGATGTTTTGAGTGTTGTAAGTGCAGAAGGAGAGGGATAAAGTGAGGTCTGCAGGACAAAATCTATAGAAACAGACCAAAGAATCTAGCTTGAACAAACTGAGCTTCAGCATTGGAAATGCCAAATCAAAGACTTTTTGTGTCTAGGTGACAATTTAACATCTATTAAACTGATGCCACTTTGGTGAAGGTCAGTAAAATGTTTCATCTGGTATAGACAAAGTCTGACGGTATAACAGTTACTTACTGTTAGCTAAACCTGGCTTCTGCTTCTGGATCATTACTTGAGTTTTGGCAAAAAAGGACGAGCAGCAAAATGCGTTATCTTGTATTGGCAGATCGTTTTCGCTATGGACCTTCTCCCATAGACACAATAATAAAACCAACAGCAACCCAGTCCTTTGTTTTATCAGGGTTTGAGCTGTCTTTTGTTCAATTAGGATAGAATTAGATGCTTGTTTCTGACCATGCCAGTCTTTATTCTCAGGGATGGATTTCCTCATGAAGAAAGGACTCTGAAGAATCCTCTCCCACCTTTCACTAGAACTTTGTGGTGTGGTTCCAGTACATCTAGCCTCTTATCAGCTACAGCCATGTCCTCAACCTTATCCACACAAATATTCTGTTCAGGACTGGATTCACATAGACTTTTTTTCTAGCTTAGCCTATTTCCAAAATAGGCACATTTGAGAAGTCTGAGAATGAGGCTACCAAGGTTGTGCAAGGTTGTTGCTTGCTTCACTATAACATGTAACAAACAGTTTCTGTACTTCAATGCATGATGCTGGGACTTTTGAAAGAGCTGTAGTGAGGTGGGTGTTGCCAGCCCAGCTGACGTGACATGTTGCTCAGAAGTACTGCCTCTGAATATCCCGGCAGATGGTGGGCCATCTTCATGCTTTCTGGTGCCACAGGATGGTGATAAAATTATATTCATAATAGTCCTTTGGAAATTCAGAAGAAATGGCAAAGAGTAGGTCCTTCTAAATGTTTTATCACTTTTATGCTATACCGTATACAGACTTCGATCTTTTGCTCTCTGTGATTGCTCTGTACTGGTCATGTGAGACAGGTTTACCATCAGTAAGCTGCTTATATGAGCCAGCAGCAGGGAGCTGTGGTGCTCTGATCATTCCCTCTTTTCACAGCAGCAGGGCAGGGACATCCTGAACTGTATCGCTGGTGCACAGCATCTGGCTCAGGTGCTTGTGGTGAGTTGTTACTTTAAAAGTGCTTATCTGCAATGATAAAATCATACACTGCTGCTGCTCTTATTGCAGTGCTAAAATCTATTAACACTGATAGTCGAGTAATGAGGTGACTGCAACAATTAATTTCCATGTTTCCATTGATCCAGGGTCTGGAAAATTGTTACTCTGATTTTTTAC
The DNA here is from genome assembly GCA_013400335.1 of Eurystomus gularis. Classification (NCBI taxonomy): domain Eukaryota; kingdom Metazoa; phylum Chordata; class Aves; order Coraciiformes; family Coraciidae; genus Eurystomus; species Eurystomus gularis. The sequence continues at coordinate 44,870 of VZZY01000488.1, read as the reverse complement.
GAACATCTGAGTACTGAGAGGGGGGAAAGAAAGGAAGTCCTATGTTTCAGCACTTTCACCTTTCTGCTAGACATTGCCAAAAAGCCACTGTCTTTGGATTGCTTTCCTGTTTCCAAGTGCCAGAAATTTGATAGAGTGTTATTTCATGGTTTGCTGAACACAGGGAGAATTGGAACCAGAGGTACATTTTTGCAAAATCAGTATAACTCTCACTTGATTTCATACTGTTTCAGAATCCAGTGAAATAGCTTCACCCTTTCTCTAGTTCATGATGACAAATCATTAGCAACGTTACCAGGAGACCAAAATATCATTGGAATAGGCATTTCATGTTAAGATGAATGTATCTATTGATTGATTACATGTTGTTTTTTCTCCAATAAGATAATAGCATTAAATAATATTGCAACATTTTTAAAAATTCAAGCTCACTAAAAATGAGCAATTGCTCAAAAGGCAGGACATGAAAGCCAGGGTTTCCCAAAAGGCAGGCTGCTCTCTGCTCCTGCATTTCTGTTTATAGACCTACACTTGAAATCACCACTCTGTTTAAGGGTATGTAGACTGCCCAAGTTCAGTAAAGAGTTTTAGGCTGAAGACTAGACTGCGTGTTGGTAACAGTAACTAACAATAGTAACCATCAAGCAGACACAAGCGAGGAGTAATATGGTCTGAAGTTTTTCAAAGGCAATTGGATCTGCATCTTACTTATATGGGTGTAGCTCCACTGAAAATAATGGAGTTGTATCAGTTTATTGGTTAAAGCTTACTGCTTTAAATACACCAGTGAGAACATACAATGAGGTGGAGCATCATCTTGTCTCCTTTCAGCAGCTGACAGAAAGGCAGGAGAGGTGTCAGGAAATGGGATGTACCTGGTGAGTTGCAGGGTTTATCTGCTCAGTGCAATGGCGTGGGGAAGAGGCTCCGAATGGAGCAGTGACAGCACTGGCTCAGACACCCAGGGTGAAACAGCCACAGCCTCCCAGCACCCCGTTACTGTGGCTATATTGGGTTAGGGTGGCTATACTCAGTCTGGATGCAAATAAATGGTTAAAGTTCAGTTCTGAGTATCCCAGAGACCCTTGATCCCTGTTGTCTAACATAAACAAAGCCTTGACGAACACTAAAACAACTCTAAAATAAAAAATAAACATAAAGCTGCTTCTCCAATTCTGAAATTAAATTAATCCACTCAATATTTGTATTAAAAGCCATACTAGGGAAGAAGGTTTTCTGGAAAGTAATTAATTGTCTAGTTGTCTCTATCAATCATTGAAACCATGGTAGTGCTGCTTAAAGCCTTAGCACTGATCATGCTCCACTGGGCCAAATGCTACATTAATGTGTAAGAGACAGTCTCTGCCTCTAAGACTTTTGCGTCAGATGTGCATGAAGCACAAAACACAAAGGAGTGCCCACACTAGATACAAAGAGAGGCAGCTGAGATGATGTCTGGGGGACTGATCCTCCATTTCATCTCCGGAGCCAGGTTTGGGATCACCTTGCTGTGTTACTGTCCCTGAAGCATACTATTCTCTTCTGCAGATCTTCTTCCTGTATGTGCCTGCTCTGAGGCATGTATGATCTGCCTGTATGCAAATTTATAATCTGGTAAATAAGAGAGAAAAAAGGAAGTCTGTTTGGCTGCAGCTTGCCTCATATAACCGTTTACGGTGGATCCAGAGCCATCTTCAGCCAGCAGGACAGTAGCTCTCAGAGGTTAATTTGCAAAGACTAACAAGTCTCTAGAGACAGCTATGCAGGAGCTAAGGAGGAGTCTTTCTGGTAAATGTCTTGTCAATCATGTTTTTTTACAACATGCTTGGAGAGAAATGTGATAAGCATTTAAATCACTTGCTGAAGACCACTACTCCAACAACAGTGCTGTAGCAATAGGCATGAACTCACGTCAATGAAGTAAAAGAGGCAGCTCAATAGATTTACAGGAGTATCAAGTAGGAATTTCACTAGATTTATTTGAAATCCTAAAAAATGAGTAACAGTAGGAAGTAGGTGGCAAGAAAAACTGAAGTGTGGGAAAATTTTGACTTATAAGACAAACCTATGCCTTCCAGCTTGTTGCCTGCCACAGCTGGCAGCCTTCTAATAATTCACATGTACATTTTTCATTGAAATATTTGTTTTGCAAAAATCTTCAGAGAAACTTGACCTACCAGCCATAGCATGTATGGTATGCATAACTGCAAATCTTAAGGGCAAAATGAAAGTCTGGTCCCTGGTGTGGGAGTGTAGTCACTGACTTTGGTGAGGTTGCTCCACCTTTTTCAGTCTTCTCTCAGGTCAACAATTTGGACTGGGAAGTGTGTCTTTCAATGCTGTATTTGTTTATGTTATGACTCTACAAAATCTAAATTTCAGACTGTCATTTAATTTCATGCCCAGATCGAAGCATTGTAGCCTGCACATGTTTTAGCCTTGTCACTGCCAAACTTTCCAAACTGATCCATCCAAGAAGTAACATAGGAAGCAAAAATAACATTCAGCCTGATGAGCTCCTTGATTTGGTCTGGTACAGATTCACCGAAAGCCTGTGCTAACACTGCTGAAGAAGAAGTGTAAATAGGCATTGACAAGGGCATTAAAAGCACAACAAAATACAAATTTACCACTTTCTTATTACTCTTTTGAATTAAAAATATCTTCACAGAGGAGTGTTTGCAGACTACATTCTGGCTTCACTACCAATTTTTCTTACACAGTTACCTTCCTATTTCCTTCTTTAATGCCTCAAGAGATTTTTCAGGACTTATTCTATTATCTACATCTTTTTTTTCTTTAGACAGAGGAAAATGCTTTTCAATTTTTTTCTGGAATCTTTTTCCATGAAGGCTACTTTGAAGTTCCTCTCAAATTTAAGTTTTGTAATGATTTTAATTTCTCTAATTCCTAAAATGAGCTTCATGTCTGATCTCAGCCTTCTACTTCCTATCTTTCAATACTCCTGATTGCAAAGGCCCCTGTAAAAGCCATTTACAAATGAGGAGATGCACAAAAATAAGTCCTTCAATTCCTCAAGAGACCAATTTATATTTTTTTGTAGGGGCAGAAAAGTGAGTTGGTTTTTTAGTAATGCAAAAGTTAATGGCTCTTTAAATCGCTGGGAAGAAAATCCCTGTGTTTAGCTTACAAACAAGACTAATTCTGTGGCTGTGCACTAATGGAGAGCCTGGCTTAACAACTGGCATTGTGCATCAGGGGGAAAGTCCACAGGATAGATAGAAATCCACATATACAACTGAATGTGTCTGATCTCAGCTAATTATCTCTAATTAATGGAAGGAGAGGGGCACTTCTGTCCAATATATACTGTAAAAGGAGAAAAAATAATCCCTGGAGATGTTTCCATTATTTGTTATGGGTCCTACACAGAGAATTGAGCCTATATAATTGACTGTTAGCAGAATAAAGCTAGATGTAAGATCTCACTGGAGCAAAAGGTAAATAATAATCAGACAAAATCCAGAAAGTTACAGACAGCCAATTACAAAAAGCACTATCTGGCCACTCCTGCACTCAGCCTCTAGCTTCTATTTTAATGGTGCACACCTATTGCGCCTTTTGGTTTTCAGCATGGCTGCAAGTCACTGAGGGAAATAGTGGGATCATCTGTTAGAATCATCACTCTCTGCTTAGAAAAATGCACGTCTATGCATTTTGCACAGACTAATTAGTTGGCAATATGATCTGTTCATTGTGGTAACTATCCCTGTAAAAATGGCATCTTTAATAAACACTTGGAATATATGAGTGGAAAATTTGTCTTTGGCTTTAAGAGTTGAGGGAAAATAATCTGGCCTTTTTCCTTGTCTATTCTGCTTTGTGCAAATGATCTGAGGGCAGAGCCTGCAAGGCTAGCCAGGCAAATCTAAGCTCTGTGTTCCTCCCACTGCACCACGCCAGTCCATTCCCCAACTACTTAAAGAGTAATGCTTCCTCTCATTTTTGGTACTGCCATCCAACACCCAGGTACTGTTTGGCTTCTTTGCATTTGATATGGCAGCTTCCTACCACTTCTTTGTCCAAGTGTGCCGGTGTGCTCTGAGGGGCAAGCCTGTGTGCAACTAGGCAGAGCTCATCGCTGCCTCCATGCGCACGCTTGAGAACTTGTTAATGATCACTAAAACTCTGGTAACAGTAACAGAGTTGGTAACAACTTTGCTTCAGTCTTCAGTCAGCTTTAATTCTAACATTCACCTTAAAACCCTGAAAATATACCTGTTCAAGTGGATGAATAAATGACTTGACTGATTAGTCAGAAAAAAGACTTGACTAAGATTTAACAACATTACCCAACCTGAAGGGATCTAATTCTGGCTCTCAGTAAAGTAGTGTGAAAAATATCATTTTCACACTCATGGGAACTGGTACACGACTGCAAAAATTTCCCTGCCAAAATGGAAGCATTCCCCTTCCATACCTTCTTCTGACTTATGCCTGTGAATACAGCGCTGACAGTGCAATGAATAAAGCGAAAGAAAAAAGGGTTGAGAAAGAAAGTGAATGTGAGAAGCTCTCCAAAGCACAAAGCCACAGCTTGTGACACCAGAGGGCAATGTTCTCTTGCAATATTGGTTGCAGGACAAAACCCTGAAGCCTGAAAAATCTGCATCACAGACAAAAGCTTGTTTGAAAAAAGACCACAGTTTTGAAAAAGCAAAGTTTACAGGGTAGAGTGCTAAGCTATACTATCAGCTTTGAAGCTTTATGTGACATACAGATACTGGTTACACAGAAAGCTTTTTAAATAAATTTTAAGTTTTAGAGTGAATCATTTGTGCAATGTCAGAGAAAGCTGAAAATCTCAAGCACATATGTGCTTAAGGTAAATATGGTATAAAAAAATCTGTATTCACTTTTTTCTTGAAGCGTACAAAATAATCACAAGTTTTAGCTCAACCTAACTGGGAAACAATTGTTTGTATAATGGCTCAATAAAATTAAGGTTCTAATAAGTTAATAAGTATATGTGACATTGAAATTAAAGGTATAAAGTCAGTAATCATAGAATCATAGAATGCATTGGGTTGGAAGGGACCTTCCACGGTCATCTAGTCCAACCTCCCTGCAGTCAGCTGGGACGTCTGTAACTATAGATCAGGCTGCTAAAAGCCCCATCAAGCCTGGCCTTGAAAGTCTCCATGCCATGCTCTTCTTCAATAAAAGTATTGGAAACAGGCATGCCTCCTTCTCCCCTGTGCCGTTTCCACAGTGTGTTTATTAGCTTCAAAATCAAGTCAGCTGAAGTGATGCAGTCTCTCGTTTTCCCCCAAAAAATAAGAATGCACTCTTGGATGCCGGGTCAGGGTCATGCCGGAGCCTCTTGGAGGCTCTGGGAAGGTGTGTATGGTTTGGCAGGGCTGAGGCCCTGGATGATGGGCAGCTCTTCTGGGCAGCCTTGCTTGGGTGCAGCACCCCTGCCTGCAGCACATGGCCATGAATGTCTATCTGCCCTTCAATGTGAAGTGTAGGAGGGGTGATTTGTCTTTAAATGAGTAATTATGTCGGTTAAGTGAACAAACATCTTCTACAGAAATTAAAGGTAAATATGACAGATTTTATGAATGTCCTCAGGGACAGGTGTGAGGGCAAAATCTTCAAAAGGATTTAAGCATCTCAGTGTCAAGTGCTAACTTGATGGTTTCTTGTGTCCTTATCTGATGAATCAGAAGTAAAAATCTAAAAAGAGGTCTGCAAAGTGATTAATGGTCAGATTTTTCGGAAAGAGCTGTAACAACAGGACAGAAGGTAAGCAGTAGCATTTTGCATAGAGACTGATGGACCTGACTTCGTTTCGGTTTTTCTACTCCCTCTCGGGATGTCCCTAGTCTTTGGAGCAGAGGTAGGGTGTACATTGAAGAGACAGGATAAGTGAAAGACCAGAGGAGGGGATAAAAGGTGATTGGAGGTGTGCAATGGCTTGTGCACAGGTAAAACCTCCATGGGTATGGCTGCTCAGCTCCAGAAAACAAAGCAGAGGGGCAAAGCAGAAGATCCATGGTGTGGAGAAGGTGAGGAGGCATGATGCTTCAGTGTTTCTCCTGTTGAAAGGACTAAGGGGCATCAAGATAAATAAGTTAATAATGGACTCAAAATAAACAATGTCTTCATAGACATTGTGGGTGCTATAATCTTAAGTTGATTTGTGGAAAGCGATCCATTACTGAAAATCCGTATTTAGCAAACAGATACAAGCTTTGTCTCAAGGACTCATTAGCCACAAACTTGTGGAGCTTGGAGAGATTAGTGGGAAAGCATCACTGTAGGCTTCCCCTGTTTCTGAACTCTTCTGTAGGGACCTGCTATAGGTCACTGATGGAGATAGTCCTGCAGGAGTGGGAAGTGGGACGGCTGATTTGAGCTGGTACAGCTGTATGAATTTAATTATACTTGCTGTTGTCTTTCTACTTTATAGTGGATAATGACATTTCCAATTTTCTTTGGGTAGAGGAAGGAAGAATGTGCATAACTTTAAAGGTTAGGGGTTATTTGTCCTCTCCCTGCTATCCACAGGGGCATCAAATTCACATTATCACTTTGTCTTAATTACCACATAATCTTCTAGGGCATTTCAAATATCTTGTTGTGGCTTATGAGCTTTACTGACCTCACTTGTGAGCAGGAATTATATAAGAAACTTTGAAAAAGACACTAATTAAAACTCTCCAGATAAATGGAAAGGGGGATAAAATGGAATAAGTCTTAGTCAGAAGCACATTGTGTCAGGCTATCCTGATGCCTATCTTATTGAAGAAGATTGATAAGAATCTTCATTCATGTGTCTAGAAAGAAAAAAAAAAAGAGATGATCCTGTGGGCAAAAGAGTTAGATCAAATCTATCTGACCTTGAGCAAAACGTGATGCAGTTTCACATAGGAAATTATTAGTTAAAATGGTGAAGATGGAGGTTATTACAGGAACTGAGATGTGGTAAGGAGCTCTCTAGATGAAAGATGACAATGAGTCATACTGTGAGGCAAATGATCAAGCTGAAAGAGGTTACTAGATAATTTCCTCAATGACTGGTCTCAGGACAGATCATATTTAATATTTCCAGTAAAGACCTTGGCATAAAAGACAGGAGTGTGATAATGAAATTGGCTGACATATATAGGAAGCATCTGTTGTGTATGGTAGTACTGGAGTCTTGCACATTGACATGGGCTGATCTTGAGGACTGGAAAGGTAGACATGGATACAGTAGGAGATAGGCCAAGAACACACATCTTGGGGCTAATGACATGAGTCTGTGCTAGGATCTTAGTGGTGGGAAACGCCATTTTGAAGAACATCTTTTACTACAAGAGATCAAGAGATTGGCTTAGTTAGCAAAGTAAAATGATAGCTCTGATGGAGGTGGAGAGAGTGATTGTTTCCTATCAGTGTATCCCAGAGGGGACAGCTGAGGTCTGAGAAGAGCTAGTTTAAATAAATTACGTGTTTTGTGGCAAAGCTATTTTGGGATGAACCAGCCATAAATCAGTTGCTGCTGCAAATTGGAAAGATTTCTTACCAGCTGAAGATTGAGAGTATGGAGCCATATTCTAGAAGGAATAGTAAAGCCAAAAAAAAAAATATTTAGTTTTAAGATAATGAGTGATAAGCATGTATTATTGATTATATGATAATGCCTGCTCATAATGGCTGCCACTGGACTCAGTTGCTCAAAAGTCCTTTTCCAGTCCTACAACACTTTCAATTATTTGGTTATAGGCAGTCTTGCTTTTACTCAAAATCTACTGAATTATTTCACTCAGATAGACCAAGTTCAATAGAGATAGTTGCCACCCTAAATGCCTCTTAGCACAATAACTAAAGTTATTGTTTATAACCCAGGCAGGAATTGAGTCAGGTCTCATACCACCCTTGGAAAAATAGATAAGTGGAAGTATACAGAACCTTCATTCTTTTATCCTTCCAAATTCTTCTGCCAGGGTCTTAATAATATGTTCCTCCTTTCAAGCCACACTGAGATAAAAGGTGCACCAAGCTAGTGTAGTGTCATAGATTGTAAGGACAGAACATATTGCTTGGGTCAGCCAGCCTGACCCTTGGCATTTTTCAAGGCTATGTGGTACATTGCCTTCACTACCTTATCTTATAATGTCTCATCTGATACCAGTGACCTGCAGAGCTTTTCTTGTCCCTTGGAAGAAGAATTGGATTATTTCTATACAGCAAATAATTTATTAAAATCATTCTAGTTTCTTTCCATGTTTATAAACTGTCTTTAAGTTGATTTATGTTCCTAAAATATTTCATTCAAAGTCATTCAGTGTTACTGGCATATTTGAGACTAAGAACTTTTCATATGGTAGTTATTATTTCTGTTAACCTGTAGCTTGTCAATCAGAATTTTCATCATGATATATAGTAGATATTATAAGGCTGGTATGGTAAGGTTTTTGATGTTGCTGCTATTCCTTCACTGGATGGGTCATAAACTATCCAAACAATTTCAGAAAAACTACTGACCACTTCCCAAACAAATGCTTCTGTATTTGGGTAGGGTCTTGTAACATATTGGCTTTCTGCAAGTATCTTTGACTACGGAAGTGTTCTGCAGACCGGCATTCACTGAAAATGATGGCTGGTGCTGTGATGCAGATAACGCTGAATTGGGCCCTGGGTTTTAGTCTGAACATTCAATTGCAGACATCACTCTGCTCAGGTTTGCAGGTTTAGAGCACTGCTAGTAACACACTTAGCTTTAAAACTTTTAATCATCAGTTTTGGTCATTGTTAGTCTTGTCAGCTCATGAGTGTGTGACTATTATCTTTTTTTCCTACAAATTGTTCCCTTGAACAGGTAGTCATCACAATTGCTGCTTGCCTGGGTAATTGCTACTATGTTGTATCTGATGATCTTGATATGTGACCTTCATTACACTGACTTCTACTACAATTAGCCATGATACACAATGAAAGAAATCAGTGCCCGACTTTCCCATGCCTGTGGAAAGTGCATATTATGTGTTTTATATAGATTGAGGTGCACACCTATAAATACAAGTTAATCTAATTCTTCATTGTTCTCAAACCGTGGATGTGATTAACACATTCAAAGTGAGAATCTTGTTTGTTTAGTTTTACATGTGTATTGTGGCACTAGGAACAATGGAAGAAAATTACATCAAGTGCTGTTTTGCTGCAACTCCCAACTCCTCAGGAAAAAAACCCTGTAAGGATATAGGCACAGCTGCTTGTTCTGCGGAGATTCAGAACAATACTGCTTACCATCTGCTGAAATATAACAACAAGACTACATGGCACACTTCCATGGGATTTTTGTTCATTCCAAACACTGTAACAGAATCAGAATCCTTTGAGGAATGGGATGAATCAAACAGCAGTGGATTTTCTGTATGAGAAAAGCAAGATTTTCTATATAAGAAAATGTGAGAAGGAAAGCAAAAAGGAAAAAGAGCTAATAAAAGTCGTGGAAATTTCTGAGTATGGATGATTCTCGCCTTCTGCATGTAGAATTTTTAGATGACTAGTGTCCTGGTTTCTGCTGGCATTGAGTTAGCTTTCTTCCTAGTAGCTGGTACAGTGCTGTGCTTTGAGTTTAGTGGGAGAATAATGTTGACAGCACACTGATGTTTTAGTTGTTGCTAAATAGTGTTTATCTCAAACTAAGGATTTTTCAGTTTCCTGTGCTCTGCCAGCAAGCAGATGCCCAAGAAGCAGGGAGGGACCATGGTCAGAACAGCTGATCTGAACTAGCCAAAGGGATATTCCATACCATAGGACGTCATTCTCAGTATATAAACTGGGGGGAGTTGGCTCAGGGGGGATGGATCGCCGCTTGGCTATTGGTCAGTGGGTGGCGAGCAATTGCATTGTGCATCCCTTGTCTTTTCTTGGGTTTTATTTCTTTCTCTTTTATTATTTTTTTTGGTTACATTCCTTTTCAATACTGCTAATTTGATTATTATATTTTATTATTGTTGTTATTACATTTTATTTTAGTTGTTACACTGTTCTTATTTTAGCCCACAAGTTTTACTTTTTTTTTTATTCTCCTCCCCATCCCACTGGGAGGAGGGAGGAGTGAGTGAGTGACTATGGGGTGCTTAGTCACTGGCTGGGGTTAAACCATGATGACTAGTATGTTTAAAACCTTGGGATAATCTCATAGTGAAGATAAGTAATGAATTCAAATATGAGGAGCTGAGTGAAAACTTCCCATCATATATATTCACTTGGACTGTCTATTTGCAAGACTTGCACTCACTCCCATGTCTAATAAAAGCAATGTGGCTTCAGTGGCCACCTAAGAATTTTAGGTAGTCACATCTATGAACTATGTAACTGCTGCCTACCTGGTCCCATAGGGGCTTATTTCTTGCTGCTTGCTTCAGGTTCTCCTTAACTTCACAGATAACTACATGTCCACCTGTAAAGTTTTCCAAGGTTTCTACTCCTGACCATGCCTAGAACTGCAAACCACCAAGGCCTGAGCAGCCAGGACACAAAAAAGTTGTGTGATGCTTAGGGAACATAAACTCCAGTTTTTAAAGCTTTTCCCTACACTTAGGTAGTGGTGTCACTGAGGCCTCTGTGCCACTGTCTGTGCACCATCACAGTGTGAGGTGGTGGTTCCAGTGTCCATTGCCAGGAGAAAGTGGCAATGATACCACCAGACTTCTGTGTCAACTACATGCCTGTTTTGACACAATGAATAAAATAGTGGTTTGGTGGTCGGGGGGTGTGAGGAGGTGGCTTTTTTCCACAGATTTATTAACCCAAGTAGCCCAATTCTGCGTCCTTCCATGCTGTCTTCGAGTTTTGGGCAGTGTGACAACATGTGCTCTGCTGCTTCTATCTCTGCCCTGGCTGCTTAAATCCTACAATAGATACTTCCAGCTATACAACTGCAGGATCAGAGTTTGATTGCAAGTGTCTGTCAGGCTGTTGTAGGTCAAGATAGCATGAAAGGAAGAATTGATTCAAACAGTATAAAATTATCCCCACTGCAAAGATACTGAAACTGAGGAACAGCTTTCCAGATTCTGATTTTTCTGCCTTGTTCCTTCTGTTTTGTCTTTCTGAGCATTCACTTTGTTGCTACATCCTTTAGTGGTTCTCATTGCTTCCTTGTTTCCTGCTATCCCTGGTGCAATACACTTACATGCTTGAGAGGGTGAGAAAGGATGCTGCCTGTGCCAGAATCAAATATTCTCTTTGAGGCTTAAAATCCTGTAGCCATATCTATATTGACTGCTGCCGCAGTTACTCACAATACAGACCACACCAGGAGAAAAGAAAAGCAGCATCTGGGTGTTTAAGGATGTTTAAACTTACCAGAGCACATTTTCACTGGGAGCAGAAGGAAGAGGGTTATTCTGCATGTCCCCAGAAAAAACATTTTTATTTATGGACTGCAAAACAACTGTTAATCACGTATTACTTCCAATCTTTACCTGTGGGAATATAGCCAAAGCATAGCCTCATACCTCCCAACAGTGACTGAAGACTTCTTTGTTCTCTCATGATCTTCAGAGGCTGCAAAATGGCAAGCCTTTCAGACAGCCCCCCTGTAAGGCTTCTGCTCTTCTTGCCTTTATTTCAATGTCTACAATCATAGGTTTAAGACTAATGAGAATTTATAGTTTATATTCTGTGCATCTTCTTGGTATTTTGAGTTCTTGTAACTTAGACAGAGAATCTGCAGGAACAATGTGCAGGTTGAAAAGGGGGACCTTTTTTCTTGCAAGGATTCACATGTTGGAATGTGGATAGTTGGTTTTTGTTCCCTGCCAGAGGGGGTACTGACCCCTTGACACGATTCACAGAGGCAATAAACAGAGTCGTGAAGCTGAGAGTGCCAGGCAGTGGAGAAGTCATTAGCACAGCATATAAGCTGCCGGCAGTGGGTCTTGCTATCCCTCCTGCATGTCATTCCATTGCACTTGCTATCAGATCTAACAATGTGCACTGCAGGCCCTTCTTTTCAGTGAGGATGCTGTTTGTTTTCTATGCTAGTCTGTTGCTGTTTTTTTCTCCTTTTTCCTTGCCTTAAGACCTCTTCAGAACAAACAGTGATGTGCCAGAAACCTTTTCTTATCACAATCTTAATAAAAATAGATGGCACTGAGGATCAAAACTGATGAAAAGAAAATGGGATCATTAGCTATAGGTTGAGACCTGGGCAGGATGAAGCATTGAGGTGTGAAGCAAAACTGTTAGCCATGATACCTGACATTTCATCTTGAATCTTTTAGTCTATAAATGTTTGGTCCAGTGTACTCATCAGCTCCCTTAAGATCAAATACCACTTCCTAATTAATTTGACAAACAGCAAAAATCCATCAATAACTCGTGTGACTATATATGCTTTGCTATCTCTGTTTCTCAGACTAAAGTAATTTTGACAAGATAAATGCAGTCCTTAATCTTAAAGTCTTAAATATAAAGGTCTGATTCTGGAAATAAGCATGAGTAAACAACATAAAATTTAAATACTTTGTAAAATAATTTGTTTATTTTTATCACTTTATTTTTTGTCACCTTAAAGTATTGAAATCCTAATTACTTTAATGGTACCAGGAAGACTTCTTATTGGTGCAAACACGAATTATAGCCTTAGACATTTTGTGCCTTCGGAAATCTTCTATTTCTTTACTTTGGAGCTCAGTAATAATGAGTAATTTTCTGTATATGCTGTAGCACAGTTAATTGTGCTGTTCTGAGCCTGTTGTATCCAGATTAGATTAAACAGAGAAAATTAGTTCTTATCATAATGCTTCATTAAAATTTTAGAAGTAGGACAATATCAAATGAGAATTTGACTTCATTATCTACAGAAATATGAAGACAGTTACACGTATGCTATTTATCATACCCAATTAGACTGTGCTTGTGGAAACAGAAGGGTTAGCCTTCAGTCGTCAGTGTGGCTTTGCACAAATGTGATATTTTCCCACACAAATTGATAGCCCACAGCCTGTAGATCACTGAGGTCACATTTAACAGTAATAGGTTCTACAGGCAGTGAAAAATTTCACTCTTGAAGACTTAACGTCTTGCATTTTTGTGTTGTTTTTGAAGCTGCTCCAGCTAACTTTAAAGTCAGAGGAAAATTAACCATTCATTCTGCAGCCAGGAGTGTCAGGCTCTTAAAGAGTACTTTGAGATGTTCTTAAGTCTACCTCTTAAGTATAAATTTCCACATTTACCAAAACTAGTCTGGAAAGCTCCTGGAAGGAGAGTGCTCTGTTATAACTGTAGCTATCACTTCTGAAAGTGTGAGGGAAGAGTCTCAAGGGATCACTCTTGGACAGCAGCTCTGAAGTCTTTGCACAGCATCAATTCTATGAAGCAATTAAACACTCATCCTTTCATCTCTGATGTGCTTTCATGTGTTCTTAAATTTCATAAACTATCAAATTAGGTATTCAATAGTAAGTGGTAAATTGCAGTTCTTATTTTAACAACCAACAATTAGTCCAGCAAATGATGGGTTTTGATCTGCTGACGCAGTTTTGGACATTACCAGACAAATAGTGAGATAAAATAATGATCAGAATGAGTCTAAGCTCAGAAATTTGTCTATTGTACTGTTAGTGAAAAATCTTTAGGTGGTGATAATGCTACAGTGTTATAGTCCAGGACTGATGTCCACACATCCATGTCTGCCCCATGCTCATCATTGCCAGTAGATGAACTAAGAAAATGGCTGTGCAGCCAGGAGCTCATTTTACGTTCCAGTCTGGAGCCAGGTTTTCTTTTGGGCCTCATTTTTCTTCTGTCCCAGCCTACAGGTTTTAGTGTGTATAGAGCTATAGGGGTCCCTTTCATGACCTGCTCATCACTGGTTGATTGTCGTCATCCCCACAAGCACTTGCGTTTCAGTCTTGCAGAGAACTACTAGTACTTCCCTCAGTATACAACCTACCCTGAGATGGCATATGTTCTTAAAATCTGACAAGAAAGAATACTTAAACAAAAAACTAACAACCAACCTTGAAAGAGCCGATAGCTCCCTGTCTGGCTTATTATGACAATAGCTTCTTTAGATCAGTGTTTATAAACAACATTTTGTTCTGCACACTGACAGTCTGTGATAAGTTCTGTTACTACTGAACAGAAGAAATGTATCTGGTTATCCTCGTATGAAAAACACCCTGTCAATGATAAATATATATCTTTTAAAACTTAATTGCTTGTAAGTTACTTACCTGAAGGGCAAAATCTCTAAGATGTCAAAATTTTTCTTTCAAGAAGCCTTGTAACAGAACGTGTCAGAAATTTACCTAATTCCTTTCAAACACATAAGCATTTAAGGAAATCAGCTTTTTATTTAGTTTTGGAGGCACTCTCCTTTTCTGTGAATTCTGACACCGGGATGTGCAGTTCTCTGCATCAGTTAGTGTAAGATGGTGTATGTCCTTGTCTACTCCCATTTCCTCCCTTTCTTGGAGAATGATCTACCATTTGTAGAACTGACATACCTGGTTTAGCATCTTTTGATGGCAGGTGGGCAGGAAAGAAAGAACCTCCAAATGATATGCATGCAGCATCACTGGAAAAATACCTGTTTAATAAAGAGACTCTGTACTGTCATTTAAAACTATAACCCTCAACTTGGATTTACATCTTCATGACAGCAAGGAATACATTAAATATGTTACCACTGAAATATAAAGCACTTGTGAGGCTATCAAATGTACTGAAATTCAGTTTGGAGTCATGGCACTTTAATACAGGCAAGACAAATTTACCCTTAGTGGAGGATAGAGCTTGGAAAATATTTTAGGTATTTTTTAAAATTAGGTCTATATAAGAAACTCACCTTAATTTTAGTGATATGACATAAAATCTAATGGCTCTAAATCTCCTCTTGTTTCAAAAATATAAATGACTACCTAGGCTCAGTTAACAGGACAAACCTATTCCTCTGCTCTCTCAGTCTTCAGCTCAACCTGCTGATAAACCACATAATAGTTAACACAAGGAGTATTTTTCCAAATCCTCCTGCAATACTTTACCTCTCTTTAATATACTAACTAGACTTCTGAAAACAGCAATGACATTCTGAAGGTGACATATAAATGATTAGCTTACATATCTCACACATTTTCACCACATTTTTGTTACTTCTGGTTTTTTGCTGATTTTGGCTTCCTCATTCTTATTACCTCATCTCAGATGTGCCTAGGCCCTGGTGTGAGCTGTGGTGCTCTGCTCCATCCTGCCTGCACCTTCCAGGACAAAACAGCCCATTGTGTGTAAAGCATGGGGGATGCTCTGAGTCGGGGGAAAGACAGCCTCTGTCCAGCTGGAGGGTATGTCCTCGTTGGAGCAGGAGCAGAGCAAGCTGCCTGGTTTGGCAATGTACCTACTAGGAGCATCCAGGTAGTAGATTTTGCCAGATCAGCCCCTCATTTCTAGTATAGTCAATTATCAGAGATTGCTGTCTTTTTCAACACAGATTAAAGGGTTCGAAGTTAAATTACTTTGATTCTCAGTGTAAAAAAAAAAAAAAGAAAAAAAATATTTTTTTTCCAATCAATCAGTCAATCAATCTCCTAGCTAATGAACGGCATATGTCTTCTTCCAAATATGATTGAAGTGTACATTTAGCTGCAATCTGCTAGAAAAGCAACACACTGTTTTTGGTTGTTTTTTTGTGTTTTAACTTTTTTTAAAAAAAGCCCAATTATTTTCATATTATTATTTAATAACAACTTCATAACAGAGCTGAAAACTTGCAAAGTTCAAGCTTCAACTCCATTTCAATTGAAAATGTTGATATAACTTTTTGTATAAAAGCCCCAAACAGGGCCTTTTGTGCTTATCATTTTATATGATTGTGTAAAAAGGAGTTTGTGCTCAAAATACTATAATGAACCAGGGGATTAGACAAAAAAGAAAGTAATCCAGGATTAGCTGCAGACAGTGTTTTTTGTGTATCATAGTGCAAATCATGGAAGTGTGGGGTACTTAGTCATGCACTGGTCCTACCAGCTTCAGTGGGATTCCTGGGAAGAGTAAATGCTCATCCTACCAATTCAGGATTCATATGATGAATCTTTAATAAATGCATTTGTACAGTACATCATTGGGATTTAAAAATCTTGTGTACCATAGTGATTCAAATTCTGTCTTGCACAGAGAATCTTTAGGAGTTTTATGGGCAGAGAGAAATGTATTCAAATATTGTTAATAGCTTGTAAGCAATCATTTGTATCTATAAATATAATTACTCTTGATAGAACAAAAGGATTTTTGTTAGTCCTTTTTACATGAATAGTCCTACTATTTTGGCATCCATTTATTCCACTGGTTTCTTCCTCATCCTTTTTCTTCATCCTTCACTCATTATAAAACCTTCCCCTGGACTTCAGATACCCCTTTTTAATACAGATTTTGTTTGCTTGTTTTTTTGTTTTAGATATAACTCTGGACATTCTCACTAATTGGAGTCCTACCCAAAGGTTAATATCTCCTTTCCTGTAGATATTTATGCTTTTTCACACACTTCCTCCTACCTTACCACCACATTCAACCATGCACCACCAGTTCCTGCCTTTTTTACAGCTACCATCTCCAAGTTCATTGGTTATCAGCTGTTTCCAACACTCTAGAATAGTTGCAAGATTGAGTCCTTATTGAGATATCATTACAGTTTTTATGTTAGTATTTGAATGCTATATAAATGTGCTGTTTATTGCACATAAGTTATCCCTAAGCAGGTGTACGCATCCTTTTAAACCCTGCTACAGGCTGTGCATGTGTGCTTTTCAAAAGAACGATGGACAGAATGAGAATATTCATGACTCAGTGATAAAATACTCATGAGTGTTTTGTGTTCTTATGCTGATACCAGAAATAGGAGATGTCCTCCTCTCTGACGACCTGAGGGCAGAGGCAGTGAAATGTTTTGGATGAGACACTTGGCAGCAGGAAGAGAAACAGCCCCCGGCAGTACCAGTACTGCAAGAAGCTGCAGGGAGAGCTGCCATTTGGCTAAGTTGAAACAGACATAGAGCAAGTGTGTATGGACCAATGATTTGTTGCAGTGATGTGCTGGCTGTTTGAAACCAGTCCTTGAGCTAAACAGGAACTCAAGTAATGCAGAAGTGCAACCCTCTGTAAGAGGTGACAGAAGTCTCGGAGGATTTTGTTTTTCCAGTGTGACTCAGGAACACAATGTCGCATCTCTTCTAGTTGACTCACTCTATCACGTTGCCCTTTTTCCTATTTGACACCTTCTCAAAAGTACACTGCCAGAATACTGCTTCAGACTTTATTCTTCCATTTCATTCATAAGTAACAAAGGTTTTCAGTCTTTTGTTGCGTTTCACACAGATCACTAGATAAGATGCCTGAAACAACTCTTGATCAAATGATTAGTGACCTGCCTGTTCAAATTTTTTACAAGCTGTTATTCACAGCATTAGAAACAATTATTTTTTTTTAGCTTCCCATAGATAAACACAAAAATAATAAATTGAGGTTGAAGGAAAATGAAAATAAGTGTAATTTGGAGTCCAGTTTACCTCAAGCAAACAGTTTTTTATGCATGTTTCTGTTACTTTTAAATATTTGAATTTTCAAAGCACAGAAGTCCAAACACTTGAATATTTCTATGTTCTCTTTCCCCTCTTTTTGGTATTCGACTACTTACTAAATTTGAGCAGAATTTGTGAGTCATATCAGTCCCTTGGGAAAGTTAATTTTTCATGGAAAGTGTATTCTTTACTGGAGAACAGCGTATCAACTCCTACATGGCCTTAGTTCGAGCAAGAAAGGTAGAAAAATCAAATTTTCAAACTGTCTTTCACCTATGGCTGTGTCCTGTCAGTGTGTTGGAAGAGCAGTGCTTTGTGAGCTGCAGAGCACCGCTTTGCTCAGGCCAGCAGTGAAGACACTCAGCAACAGCCCTCAGGATTAGGCTGCATATAAGACTATGACAAGCTAGCAAATTGCAGCACAGTCTTGAATAATTTCTGTGCGTGGAATCAATCAGATATCATTAGGTTGAAGAATACGGTTTTCTTCATTGTAATTTGCTGTCATTTTGTTTGATTAAACAAAGGAAATTGCTTATTTCATACTCTGTAAACTTCATCTTATTCTGTTTGGCCCCACTCTCCACCTATGCAATAAAAATATTCCTAAAGTGTAAATGAAACTTTTGCATGTGGCTAAAAAGACTGATGGATCTGGAGGTGTGAATAACTGCATGTGGTGGTTTGGTAAAGCCGTGAGGGTTCAGTCCCTGCTGGGACCCCAGCCATGTGGCTGCTGCCGCTGCCCCCCCACCTCAGACACAGGTAAAGAACTATAGGGGCTTTAGAGGTGCCTTTGCAAGTTGAGATAAGGAGAGTTTAATACAGTAACACATGAGAAACAATCAGAACAGCAACAGCAATAGCAACAGAGAGCAAAACCAATGTACAAACCAAACGGCACTGAGCATGCAGACAAGGCAGAGCAGTCCCAGCCCTGGAGTGCAACCTGCCCTGCCACGCACCACTCCTGGAACTGGCCCAGAGCCTGTGCTGAGGCATGACATCAGCATGGTATAGAATAGCCTGGCTGTGGCTCCTGCTGACCAAATTTACCTTGTCCTGGCTGAACCAGGACACCATGATATATGATATGATATGATATGATATGATATGATATGATATGATATAGATTAAGGTGTTTAAGTGAGAAAGTCAAGCCTTCTCAAGAAAGAAGTGCGATGCAGATAATCCACACCCTCTTTTGCCCTTGTATTCTCTGGAGTTTCTTCTCTTTCTAGCCCAAGTAGCAGAAACCAGAAGTTTCTGCTGCTATCATTACTTGTCCCTGGGTACATGTGAAATCATTACAGTGTTGCCTCTGTAGTAAAATGGTCTCTGACTGTGCTCCTGGAAGACAGGCAGCATGAAACCCAGGCTCCAACTACCTTAGTGCTGAACTTTAGTGAAGGTCATCAATTACCTATCTATGAGTAAGCTTGGGCATAGAAGCCAGCATCACTCTTGCCTGGACATCCACAAACTGGCAAACTGGTGGAGCACCACAAGCTGACAGCAGGATGCCCTGTGCCCATTTTGCCCTTAGTTTCTGTAAGGGACTTGCCTGTAGAGGGTGACATTGGGTTGGCTCTGGAGGGTGAGCTTTTCACTTTTAAAGATTGGACAGATAGCTTGCAGAGGAGCAAACCACAAGAGGCACAATCCTTTGCCACACATTCTTCTTCCTCCTTAGTTAGCATGCAGGAGAGTTGTTTTCTCCTGTCCAGAATGAAAGTTAAATGCTATATAGATACATATCAAGTGGCAAATCTGTCCTAAATAGATGTACAACAGCTAAGAACAACCTCTGTTACAGTGCTGCAGGCTACTGGGAAGCAATAGTAACCCAGACTCCCGAATTAGAGCCCAAGGACTGCCCTGTCTGGATGCAAAAGGTTGAAATAAGGCCCAGGTATCTGTTAGCTTTATCAGTATTTCTTCCCTTTTTTGAAAGGACAGCCTAGAGGTAACTTCACCTAACAGAGATGCAAGTTTGAGTGTTCCAGTCCTGGCAGCAATTTTTTACCCTTTAATGCCACCTCTTCAGCCTTAGCCTGAATGAATGATGGTGGGGTTGGCCCAGCCTTGGGAAGAGAGCAGTCTGGGACCTGCAATGCCCTCCCAGGTGTTGCTCTTAAATGTCTGGGGAACTGTCATTGCTCTGGACATATCTCTGTTTCTTTGTCCTGCAGCAAGCCAGATTTTTATCCATATCTTTCCCTGGGAGAACTCTCTCTTTGTGTCTCCAGGAACGAAATAACAGACTAGAGGATAGGGAGACTATGGTTGCTCTAGTGACTGTACCTACATTTGTATGTGAAGTGAACGGTTACCAGGAGAGCACTGCCCAGTGTCTTACAGACATTGCTAATCCAGCATATCAAGTAGCAGTGGATGAAACCCCCTTTTACCTCTTTGTGAGTTCCCAGCACTTGGGCTGGTGAAACTGCCTAGGCTAGATGCAAGAAAAAAATGACTCTGTACATATAATATCTTTCTTTTAGTTGTACCTTCAAGTAATGAGCCCATGGGACAAAATAATGTTATCATCTGGTACTGCTATTGTCTGGTGCTTCAATATTAATCCACAGGATAATTTTTAAAAAATTTTAATCAGATGTTATTTCTGTTTGTAATGTAAATAGAGGGCTCCTGTTCCAAATGTTTTGTTTCAAAATACCAGAAAACAGCCTAGAATATCCTCATCAGAAGAGAGCTAATTAGCAAATAAGAAAGGAAGTTAACAGACTACAAGTTTTAAATCTAACAGAATACCGAATAAATCATGTGTAGGAGTGACAAGGCAGTGATGGAGCACAGGAGTGACCACTGAACCATGAGCATATATGAAAGCAGGCTTGTGGGACTGTAGTTGCACATTCCATAACAAATGAGTTGATGCACTGAACTTACAATCCTGAGAAAGATGAGAAATCCTTTCTGACATGTTAGATGGGTATATCAGGCTTTAGGGGGAAAAGTTACATTTGTAAGGTTAAAAACTACAGACCTCTTGGAGGCACTGAAGTGAATTATGATGACTCTCAAAGGTCTGTGTCACAATTCCATTGATCTTTGTCACTTTAATCACTGACTTTAATAAACTGATGCATAAGCGGAGTTTTCGTTTGTCCTCAAATACACCTTATCTTAAGCTCTGATTATTAATTGCAGTAAATAGCAACAAATAAAATAAAAACTAATTTTAAAAGAGTTAATAGTTTTCTTTAACTTGTGGAATCAGGCTCATGATTGCACAAAGAATTGCTGACTGTCTTCGATTCTTCATTGAAAGGTGTGTGAATTCCAAATGTTATGGCAATGAGGGTCCAGGGAGACCTTATAGCAGCCATTCAGTACCTAAAGGGAACCTACAAGAAAGCTGGAAAGGGACTTTTTACAAGGGCGTGTAATGATAGGACAAGGGGTAATGGCTTTAAACTGGAAGAGGGTAGACATAGATTAGATGTAAGGAAGAAATTCTTCACTGTGAGAGTGCTGAGGCACAGAAACAGGTTGCCCAGAGAAGTTGTGGATGCCCCCTCCCTGGAGGTGTTCAAGGCCAGGTTGGATGGGGCTTTGAGCAACCTGATCTAGTGAGAGGTGTCCCTGCCATGGCAGGAGGATTGGAACTAGATGATCTTTGAGGTCCCTTCCAAACCAAACCATTCTATGTTTCTATGAAGATCCATTTTGAAAGAAGTGCTTAGCACCTCATTGGTGTATTGCTAGCTGTTTTGCCTTCTGTGATGAAAGTGACCTCTGTAAAGGACTGAGTAATACAATTTAAATGGGTTGACTCTATATTTAGAGGTATAATAAGTTAACAGAGATAGTTCTTGTAAGTGCTTTAATTAAACTCTGATTCTTAAAAGATGATTTGCAGCAAGTTAGCTACAATGGACTGTTTCCATTGCAGAAAAATCTTCAAAGAGGAAAGAAAAATAGCGAAAATGACCTTCGATTTTCTGCCTTTGAGTGCAATGGCATCTGGCTGCTGTATAGGGCCACCACTGAGTACAGCCTGACAATTCAACATAATGCAAGTCTCCAAGGGAAAATGAGACTCCATTCTCTTAAACATAGACATTGTGTGTGCTTTTCTGCAGAATGAACTGCCCCTTTTAGGGCCCTCCTAGAGAAACACTTTTACTTAGAAATAATATCATTTTTCCTCACATTTAACTTTTTTAAAACTTATTTTCTGTGTTTTTCAGAACACTGAAACTTATAATCAAAAGAAAGATGAAGAAAAAGAAAAGTAGCATCAAAGCTGGAATATTTTAATGGATGTTTTATATCTTATGCCTTTTTGGTTTAAAAGGAATGCTCTCTCCCTTGAGGTAGTCTTTCAGCAAAAAAATCTGAACAGAGCCATCACTTATCTTAAAAATATAGGATGGAAACAACAATCTTAGGCTTTACTCTATAATAGTAATCTAACAAAACTGACACTCTCCTGCTGATTCACTGCTGGTATGGTCTTGCTACTAGGCAATCTTCTTAAGTTCAAAAGAGAGGAAAAGTTTGTGCCTTTGAGGACTGCATCATGGTGTGACAAGTCCTCTGTGTTGGTGCTGGTATTCTGCTGAAGGAATACTGCTTCTGAAAGCCTTTAGTGAGCTGGCTAGAGGAATATTTGAGAGTATAGTCTTTCAAGACAATGCTGTGTCACTGGAATAATGAAACCATCAACCAAGAGGACAAGACTCACTTCTAACACAAGGAGTTAGGTATTTGCAATGGAATTCCTTCCCACAAAACAAAAGGCTAATCTTCTTAAAGTGTAGGGTAAACAAAAGAGATAAATATAGTGACTGGTATTTAATTAAGTGCCTTGTGCCCACTTGGATACCAGCATGTATGTACAAACAGAATAACAAATTATTTAAGCCTTAGTTTGTTTCCAAATTAATTTCCTTTTACTAAATTAGTTCCTTTATTGGGCATGAAAAGCTTTTCTTTGGAACCAGAGTTCCAGCCTGGAGAATTTTATCAGAATTTTTTGCAGACGAAATTATCCCCATGGAAAAAGTGGGAGAACACTCTAAAAGATATAATTATTTTCCATTTATTTATTTTCTTTGGAAGATACCAGACTTCTGCAACAATTCCTACACTCTTAAAATGGGAATTTCATAGGTCAATGATATGGAAATGGCTGCTAATGACTTTGGGACAAGGAGTAGGGGTGAAAAATTTCCTTTGTTTTATTTGTTAAAAAATTTGTGCAGGAAAAGTTGACTCAAACAAAAAATAAAGTTGACTTGCGGTTTGTACTTTTCTGGCCCATTTTCTTGTATAAAAGCCTTTTCTGTGCATTCAATCAACTTCTTGCATAACTACAGTTTTGATAATCAGGCCTGGGTATGGAAATGGTTGAAAACAGTTGTTTCAAAACCCATCTCTTTAATGATTCCCTGTTCAGCATTTTATTCTACTGAATTCCTTTCTTTGTTTTCTTTGACTGTTGCTGTATCTGACTTCATCTCTGCTTACACATAAATGTAGTATATTATGTTCATGCATCTTGGTAAATGAATAAAAGCTAGTCCACCGCAGTACTCACTGAATAAAATACCCATGGAGATGTGTTCAGAAAATAGCAGCATGGAAGATCTGGGACCTGAACACTGAAATCTCTGAGAAAAAGCCAAACGAGCTGCTGAAAACTGATTAGAATCAAGGACTGGTGAGGAAATGTACAGCACAGGAATGAGAGGTATTCAAAGCAGATACAGGCAGCACAATATCCTCTGTGTTCATTACAGTGGAATCTAGGCATCAAAAACGACAAAATAAACTAATGTGGGTTAGCGAAGTTATGATAAGCTCTATCAGATTTTTGCAGTCCAACATTTGGGGTAAAATGAACCTGGAGAAAATAAAGAGAAATGCTGGCTTGGCCACAGTAAATGCTATCCCTGAATGAAACACGAAACAATGTAGGAAGGGATAACAGCCCTCCTCCGCCTATTCCCTCCTCCATGCCTTCCAGAAAGGAAAGAAAATAAAATCTGAACAACTTAGATAGGACTTTTTATTGTTCTTGTCATTTTAAAAAAGCTCCTTAAATAAGCATTGCCAGTTCCTCTATGGATGAGTAGTGAGAGGACAGAGAATGGTGGGCTGATGCTGATGAGCTCTGATACTGCATTTTGTGAAATGGAGTCAGTTGGTTTGATGTGGCCCCATGAACAGGAAATATAAGGCTACAGACTAGAATGATAGGCTCTAATGCATCATATGTGTGGTTTCAGTGTCTGTTTCCTACCTGATAAAACTGATACAGAGCCTGATTTTTCCGAAGGAGAGGATAAATACAATTCTGAGAAAGGTTCCTAAGTCTTATAAAGTGATTTTTATTTGACTCTTTTTGGTGCAGACAGGAAGCAAGAACAGCCAGTATCACATATTTCCAAGCGTGTGGACTTGAAAGAAATCCCACCCCTTTCATCCTTCTCAGAAAGATGTTCTGCCCCTTCTGTAATTCAAAAGTAATTTTCTGTGAAGAGCTTGTTAGGAGCATGGCTACTTGCTCTACTGGGAGTGACATCAACTCATTAGATACTACAGCAATCCACACACAGGCATAAGTCAGGCCTTTAATCATAGCAGTGTTCACTGTCATCTTGTGGGTAGTGTCCAGAAGTTTAATGAAAGAAGAGTTGAGTGCTTTGCAATTTCACGTGCATTTCTACTGATGTGTATGAACCAAATGGTCTATTCTCGTAAACCAATGCCAAAGAAGCTCTCTTATTCTTCAGGAGGTCTGCCTAAAACATTAGTGTTTAAACATGATGTATATTTTTTTCCTCTTAAAAATGTTTCCACAAACACTTTCCAGCCTTCACTGTTCTGAATTTTGTTTTGTTCAGAAAGGAATAATAGAACCTCTCATATGGCATAGAGACATGTGACCCTGTCTACAGAAAATGTAATTTCTTCATCCAATGGTAACTAATGTAAGGGTTAACAGCACCTCAGCCTATTCCTACAGGTGCAACAAAGACATACTCCAACAGCAGTAGTCCTCATACACACTCCAATGTTCTATTGGCTGCTTTATCTCCTGCAAGCAGTTATTGCTGATTTTCCTCCTCCATCAGCCAAATGAAGCATCCCATGCAGGTATGTCTTTGCTGGGTCTTTGACATGGACCCATGGTGTCTTTATGGGTTCTATTCTTATGACCAAGAGTGAGGAGCAAGCCTCTCCAGTACAGGCACTTACAGCCAGTCTTACCACTTAATGGAGATCTAGTTTATATAGCCAGTAACGTCTCTAATGCAATCCATCTTATCCTGAAGTCAATGCCTGTGTTTTCTGGATGAATCATGTTCTGAACTCCATTACTCTAAGAGGATCAGTCTCACTGCAGACACCTACACTGCTATTAGAAAAGATTAATGCCACAGTAGGGTTTCATTGTATCACAAAACCAATCTGTACACCTGTTCATATTACTCTTAAAATCTTGTTATGGGCAGAAAGGGAACACAACTGACATATAAACAGAAGAATTTATAGTTAACCTCATTAAAGTCTTGACAGGCTAAGCAAATACAACAAACAGTTATTATTAGTCCAGGCACAATAATAACACTCATAGTCCAAACAAACACAGGGGAAAAAAACCCAAACCCTTAATTAACAACACAATTAAAATGTTAGTATAAAAAAACCAAAACCTGCAAAAGCCAGACTTCTTTTCACCTACCTGGTTGTTTCACTGCCATTATGGTCCCACATGTGGAGATTCTCTGAGCCATGAGGTCACAGCTTCAGTGTCCCTCCGGAAAAAGAGGGTGAGGATATCAAGAGTAGTAGGTGCCCTGGGTGCTTTGCCAGAAGGGGTTTGATACTGGTCACAGTGATCCTTTCTTCCTTGGTCCTTCAGTCCCCTTGGGGTTATTTTTCTCTTGTTTCCTGACATAACATGCATGCATCCTCTTTCTTTTCTTTTCTTGCTAGTTATCCATTTTTTTCAGGGCTGGACTCCTGTAGTGGCCAGCAGCTACACACTGGAATTTGTGGTTGCTGTAGGGGACCTCTGGTATCTGCCTGTATTGGTGCCCTTCCATAGCACATTTTATTCTAGAATTTGTGCCACGCAACATAGCTACTGGCTACTGCTATTAACAATATGTGTTAACCCCACCATTGTACAAAATTAAAGCTAAAATGAGTTTAGGGAACAGCTACCCAGCTGCTAGACAGTTGCAGTCACAGCTTAAACAAGCTAAACCCAGCTCAAACCAATACAGTCTCAGTCCTGGGGTCTGTTCTTTCGTACTACTAATGGCAACTTGCATTTTCTGTGCTACAACACGGAGCTGAGGGCTGCAGCTGGAGTAGGAATGGAAAGAAGCTGCTGGAGAAAAACATGGGCTGCCAAGAGAAGCAAGATGTGGAAAAATGTTTTAGCTATGCAATGGCTTGGTGGCATTGTGTAAGGCTCACCCTACAACTTTGGTTGGAGTTAGGAGGATGCTATATTTTTTTAGTACTTGTGCTTGTTTGGGTGACATCATCACATGGAGCGTGCCTACTGCTGAGAATGTCTTGCATTTGTGCAAGTTCATTTTCTGGCACAGTGCCTACCACTTAATTTCTTCACAGAGAAATGTACTAGAAACTTCAGTGGGGACAGCCTCTTTTGAAATATCCTTGGCAATGATATTGAACGCTGGCCTTAAGCCTTATCTTTTTTATCGGCGGAAGCTGCCATTTGAGTTATGATCGTAACCTTTGCTTTACTGTATTTAACTCCCACCGGAATCCCATAGAAACTGAGTTACATCCATAGCAGATTTATATGTTAACTTCTCCTGGTTAAGCTTTGTTTCTTTGTGTTCTTGCTTTCTTGCATTGTGTCCTCAAAATATAAAATTATCATCGCAATCCATCTCATTTGTTGAAACAATAATTTTATCAGCATTTTCTTAATTTTCCTCAAATAGATATCATTTAGATTTCTTCCTGCTCCAGCCAATTTCTTCTGTGAATCCAAAAGCCATGGCCTGCATCTTTAAATCTCCTTCCAATAGCTATTAGGGCTGGCTTAATAAATTTTCAGCAGAAATTCTTTTTGCCAAAAAGGAAAAGAAATCAAGCTTGTTGGGAACTCACACCTTTTCTTTTTGTCAAACTGTACAGAAAAATTTATCCCTCAAAGCATGCCATTTCCAAATGAGTCAAGACATTTTATTATAGTATTTTTAGGTGAATGTTTCATTTTTATTTTTTTTTCTGTTCAGAACAACCCAAAGACTTGAGGTTTCTTTCAATGTATACATTATTGTCATTGGAGTGTGAAAGCGATAATTTAAGACAACATCTCTCAAGTAGCTCTCAGAAGCAATCTTTGTAGTATATATTTATTGTCCGCAGCCATCACCACATGATCCCCTCCTGTTTTTTATTTCAAAAAAATAAATGGCACTTTCATCTTGGGGAAGAAAGAAGGAACTGGAGCTCTTCTTACATATGAGGGACTGAGGCTCCACGAACCATCAGCAACATAGCAGTTAAAGGGAAGAAGAGAAGAGAATAAAACTGGTATTCTAACTTTATTCTGGCTCAGTAGGCTTAGGAAAAAGGGATGTGGATATTTATGTAAGAATAAAAAAAATGTCATCAAGAATTCTTGTCTCATTAAAAACAACACAAATACATGAAAACCTTTTCTTGAGCCACAGATTGGTCTAAGCTATGATAAACAGTGGGGAGGATGAGGGGACAGTTGCCCCACAAAAATACCGCTTATGGAGATAGCTAGCATTTTTGGAATCCCAGTAGAAATAGATGCACTCACCTGAATATCTTCAGTGTACACTGGTGTGTCAAAAACAATTATATTGTCCTTTGAGGTCATGCTCACAGGTGTTTTAAATTTGGCCTTCTCTAAGTTTCTTTGTGAATTTTTAATCATAATGCCTCCTATTATTGGTGAGCAGATATTTTGCTCTTACACAGACAGCATGAGTGACAGGTTTTTCTCCTACCATTTTATATGAATAATGAATTGTTTCAATGCACACATAGAAAGAACATCATTTAGACTTATCATTTCCACACTGTGCTTTATCTATTTTTTACTGAGCCCATAACTTACTACAGTCTTTTCTCCTTCTAACTTCTTTTCAGTATTATTCAACACTGTATTTCCTCTGCAAATTATCCCAGACCATGTTGTTAGTGGGTTTTTTTGTTTGTTTTCAGTCTCATTTAAATGAATTGCTTCTGAAAATTGGTCTTTAAATGCAGAGGTTTGTGCTTTATTTTTAAGAACAAATGTATGCTCTTAGTATGTCAGTTAAACATTATATGATATCTTTCTTAAGTACATTGCCAAGTCAAGGGAAAGCTTGTGCCTTGAATTCAAGTGGAGAAAAATGCATTAAAACTAAGGCAGAGACCCATTTTGAAGTTTAAGATGTTAAAATACAAAGAAGTCCTGGCTATTGTGGAAGCCACTGACACTGAATTTTTTTCTTTTTTTTTCCATATTCCTACTGTTCTGAATAATTCTGTGCATTATTCATGATCTTCTTAGTTATGGTTAAGGTTACCTTTATTCTATTTAGTTTGGGGAGTAATTAACTTTGAGTCATACTTTGTGGCTATTGTTGCAATTCCAGAAGAATGTGGGGGGAAAAACAATGTTCATGGTTGTTTTTTTTATTTTTCTCTGCAGAAAGATACCTGAAGCTGTAACACTCTAATTCTCCACTGCTTCATGTCTTGTGTAGCTACTAATATTGACACTTGTGCACCATGGTGTATTAAGCCTTTTGCGTCTCAGCAAGATCCCTGCATATACAAATACTGAAAAAAAAAAAGCCAAACACAACAAACTCCTAGGAAAATCAGGCTTCAGTTTTACATGTTTGTTACTATTTCTCCATTGTCTTCAGTACCAATTGCCAGAAATACCAGAGTCCCTTACTGTTCTGTAATTATGCAACTGATACACAAAAGAGTCTCAGCTCTTCTCCCACTAAACAAAGATGGAGAAACTGCTTAAAATGTTCTCTACCAAGTCACTTCATTGAGTCATCTAAAACTGGTACCCTTTTGCTGGAAATTGAGTTGGGCTAGCTGCTTCTGAAGAAGATGCAAGAAATGCTATATAATGATGAACTATCTTGCTATAATGAGCAATTAGTAGCTGGCTTGTGAACCTAAGCAAGAAGGTTGGTATTCAATCTACTTACTTTTTTCAAAGCCCTTTTTTTCATATTGCTTTTCCTGCTCCCTTGTTTCTCTACAGCAGCACTGACTGCACTCATTATCTTCATAAATGCCTATTGTTCTGACCCTTGAGAAGTTCTTGGCCATACTATGTCAAAGAAATATATTTATAGGCTAGTTATGCCGTATATTAAAGTGGCAGGTCTTTTTCTCAGTTTGTCCCAGGTTGAATAATTAAGTGATAAAGATAACTGTGAAGTAGAATCACAGCAAAACTATATAGTATAAGGAACAACAAGAAATTCAGGAGCAGAGAAGTTAGAGGACACTTCTTCATCTTATCCTATGATTTCTACTTTTTAATATTAGAAGGGATATAATCACTGTCATAAACATCATTTTTTATGCCTCAGTACTCCTGCAGGGAAGTTGTTCTTACTTTTATGCTTATGATTAGCAACTGTCTCCTCATTTACAAAGTAAATTTATGTATGGGCAGTGTTTATCCCTTTGACAAATCTTGTCCTTTTTTAAAATTCTAGTTTGTTCTTCAGATAAGCTCTCAGGATGCTCTTGGATTCTCACCCAGTCTTTGGTTTACTAAACAAGTCAACTTTTTCTTTGCGTATCTGGTGTGAAACTGGTTTGTGTTAGGAACCAGAAATCTGTGCAAATATTTTAATTGCTTCCACGTATCTTCTAAAAATACTTTGTCTAAGTAGACTCTTTGGGGGACTGCACTTGCTTTCTCTTCAGGAATGCATTACTTTGCTGTTTTAGTACCCCTCGAAATGCCCATAACTCACTTGGCCTTCTGGAAATTCTCACTTGTCCCTGTTTCTCATTTCAATATTTAGCTTTCTTTGCTAATCTTTTTTTTTTTTAATCTAGATTTATTCTTTCTGTTCCTCTTGATATCCTCTTGATGTGTAAAAGTCTGGAAGTGTTATTTACCTTTTTTCTTATTCAAGATTCAAGTTTTGGATATTTTTTTTAGAAAAGTATCTATCCTAATGAAATTCCAAGTGCTCTCTCCATTCAACTCCCGAAGTTTCTCATCCAGTTAACTTTACATTTCTTTTATCAAAGTTTCCTCTTTTGAACTAAAGAGTCTCCATTACAGATTTACCTGTATTATTTCATTTGGTTTAGACCAGGGGTCCTCAAACTATGGCCCATGGGCCGGATACGGCATTCTTTTTCCTGTTTTTTTGTGCACTATTACAAATAAAATATGTGCAGTGTGCATAGGAATACATTCATTTTTTTCCAAACTATAGTCCGGCCCTCGACAGTGTCTGAGAGACAGTGAACTGCCCCCTGTTTAAAAAGTTTGAGGACCCCTGGTTTAGACTAAATTAATTCAAGATCACTCTGAGTTCACTTTCCGTAGCCATTTTTTTCTACAGTGTCCTCATTACTTGCCAAAGCCAAACTTTTGTGGTTTTTTTTTTTTTTTGCTAGTAGCTGTTAGAAAAACACCCCATGCTATTATCTACAGGTACATTTGCACCCAAATTAGTATAATTTCTGTCTCTATACCTGGAAAGTTAGATCTTCCAGAAAACAAAAAAAAAATCATATTTTATTTCTTAAATAGTATTGCAGATATTTTCATCCACATATATCCAATCCTGCAAAGTCTGTACTAGACTCCTTAACTTTCCTTTAGCAGATCAGAAATATTCCACTGAAGATTAGTTGTGGCTCTGCATCTTCCTCAGTCTGGCATTGTCATTCTTGGTCTATTCCAGCTGAAGTCTGGCACTAGTTTTTCTCATTGGCAAGGATGGGATTCTTCCCCTCTCCTACGGGTATCCATTTCAACCTCAAATCCAAATTCAGATCCTCAGGTTTCAATCTGAGGACTCCCATTTACAGCAATGAGCTTCAAAAGCACTTAGACCAAATTCAAACATAGAAGTCATGGATGTTGCATTGCCTATAGATCATCAGTTGTTTAGCACTTTCTATTTAATGTTAAGGCTTCTTTTTATCACTCCCAAATTGAGACCATTGCCAAATAGGACCAGAATAGAAATACTAAGTGATGTTTTCATTACAGCTGGGATCAATTATTACGGCTTGTTATTTTCAGATATTCAAGCTTGTGTTATTATAAAATGCTAGCTCATGTGAATACTCCCGCTGCAGTGATTCCTTCAGCATATTGACTATTTGATATTCCATTCCATTACTCTTTGTCATTATTTTTACTTACAGTTCTTTAACTAATTTATATATTCCCTAAACATCAGTTCTTTATGACTGACTTTTACCTTACACTCCTGCACGCAGCTCTGTTCAGACACACCAAATCAATAAAAGTTCTGTATGGGCAGTTCATGCCACAAAGACTGTGTAAATCCTCACTTTTTCCAGTCAGACTTTTCAGAAGGAGGAGTCCATATCAGTGGTAGGGGCTAGGGCAGGTCCCATAGCTGCAAAATAATCTTCTAATTAATTTGTGCTACATTTATCACTCTAATACATGAACACCTTGCATGCTCTCTCTGTAGATGTTTAAAGACCTATTTTACTGTGAATTGAGTTGGAGAAAATACACTTGGCTTAGCTGTTAATTGCTGACAGACAAGACAAAAAAGTAGATGAGGCAGATATAATGGGGGCACAATGTAATGTTATCTGGCTAACGATTTTAGGGACTGTCCCTAATAAATGTATGCTCTACAAGCCCTTCTCATGGAAGTGCTCTTGTGAAGAATGTTTCCCTTTTCCTGCCAAAGGAGAGCTAGGGAGGTGATCAAAGAAGACCCAAATCATTTATTAATGTGGTATCACAAGCCAAGTGTTTCCATTTTTCCAGCAAAATAAAAAGAGCTGTCATTATAAGGGTGAGAACTGCTGGTTAAAGCAAAAACTGGGGGTCAAGAGCTCTGGTTTCTCTTTCTGTTGCCAATACAGCAGGCAGTTATGACTTCAGACTTACCATTTACAGTCTAATTTGCAGAGGTCCCATCAACTTCAGCTGGAGCAGGTGTGCCCAACACCTTTGAAAATAAACTTCCTAATTGTTTTGTGCCTTAGTTTCCCTATTGTAAAAAACTGACTGCTTGTAAAGTGCACTGATATGTCCATTTAAGAATAAAAGGCACAGTCACAGTAACTACTCTGGCAAAGCTGTCCTTGCTGAGCTGGGCTACACATAACAGATGTAATATTTCAGGGACTGGTATAACGCCATACCCCTTCCCTCATTGCTCTTGTCCTTGCCTTTGAATTTTTCCAGTCTCTAGCTTCTGCAAGCCTTTGAACTGAAAAATCCTTGATGTACTGTGCTGTGGATAACAGGATCTCATGAAGTGGGCTTTAAAACAACAAATCAGTCTACAATTGCTGCTCATTTCATAAAACTGTTAAACATTTCAGGCTGCAAATTTTTTTGATAGTTCACAAGCCTGGCTTTTAGAGGTTTCCAGTTCCTGATTTGCAGGGAGCAGCTAGTACTATCTCAAAGGAGATATGTAATATTAAGCTGATAAAATTCCTTTAGATTTAGTCATATATGAGGGGATAGATCATTCATACACGTTCATCCTGATATGCTGACTGGAAGAAATATGGACCTACCATTTATGAAGTAGTATTTGTTTGCAGATTATTCATTAGCATATAATTAACTTAATTCACTTAGGATCTGTATTCAATTTTACATTGTAAATAGATAAAAATATAGCTGTGTATAAAGATTTTCACAGTAACTTATTGGGGGGGGGTGGTCTTTGCTGTAAACTACTCTGTTTTGCACAGTTGCATTTATGTTGTTACGTACTGGTGCTGCACAAAGTGCTTAACTGTTTCAAGCTTTGCAGCAGAAGCATGTTTTATACAGCACAGCATATTCCAACTAGCCACCTGCCTCCATGCTTGGCTGATGACCTCTCCCCTGACAGGAGGAGGGGAGGGAAAACTTCATGCTGCCATCAAATCTTAGAAACCTGGAGCAGTTGAAGTTGGGTATCTGCTCTCTGTCTGCAGGATTTTTCCTAGAAGCTCCACCAAGCCCCTGCCATTTTGCCACAAGTGGGCAGTAATTAACTGCTAATTCAAATCACAAGACACTCGGATCTCTCGCTCCTGGCTGAATTTTAGGACCCTCAGCCTGCCCTTTCTTTGGCCTTACCTGACTATCTGCACTCGGAAGGAACCTAGTAGTTAGTGTCAATTTACTCCATCATTCCTACAGAAGGTGTTTGAAAAGTCTGCACAGGGGTTTGGAAGGTGTGTGTTTCTGTTTGAAGACTTGGTGCTGATGGCCACCTAAATCAACATCTCCCCTCCAGAGCCACCATAATCCCTTGTTCAAGTTTTGTGTTCTCTGGCTTTCAAGGGTTTAAATAAGAAACTTGAGAAATTAGTTGTCATAACTGGGTCTAAATGAACAACTATATTTAGAAAATTGTGGGTTTTGCAATATCGAAATTACTGCTTTTCATACAAAAAAAACCCCAAACCAACAACAAACCCAAGTTAAGCAAATCAGTTTGTCTTTGGTATGATTGGCAAGGCTTTCAAGGCCAATAATGCACACTATTAGTACATCTCGTTTATTACTCAATTTATTATCTTAAACAATGGAATATCTGCTTCTGTTAAGCAGGACAAAATATGAAAATAGTATCTCTAAGGCCAGATTCTTGCTCTTTACTTTGTGGATATTGTCACCATGCCCTTTTGTAAAAGTGAGAATTATTTTACCTGATGTGAGGCTCTTTTTAGACTAGGAGGTAACTTATGACTGTACCACATGACAGGTAATACTTTGTAACAAAAAGCCGTATGTAAACATGACGTGCTTCCCTTGACACATGCCAGCCAGGTGAATTAAACGTTAAGAGAAGTGTCTCATTTTAAGTTAGTGCGTCTTGAAATGTGCTGACAGCAGGCATTGAAATTTGGCTTTAGGCAATAGCTTCCAGAGTCTGGGCAGGAGGACAGGAGAACAGGAGTATGTGAGATCTGAACCTGGAAAATGACTGAGCTATGAACAGCTGCAGAACTGTTTCTAGGAAGCTGGAATATATGTAGTCCTAATACAGGAAAAGTGACAGCTCTTATGACACTGGGAGACTTCAGTTCAGAGGTGAGATTTAACCAAGAAGGAAGGTGTAAGCCAGCAACAGGTTCATCTCTCCTGGGTAAGAAATGTCCACTTAGTCACTATGGCAACAATAACTTTTTTCCTCATCCTGCTATAGACATTTCTCTGTAGCTTCTTTTTGCTTATAAAGGTGTCAGTTCTCAAAACAGCCACCTGAAGCAGTCTGTGGACATCCTGCACACACAGAGACAGGACACTTAAGGGGCATTTCTTACCTCTTAAGGACACCTGTACTCCCTCTCTGCCCAGGTGGGGCTGGGCAGAGCTGGGCCTTGTGGTCTACAGAAGGATGCTCCATTAGCTGTCTCATTTGCAAAGATGTCAAAGCCCTTTGCCCAAGGGGAAAGTCCAGTGTTGGCAAAAAATTCCCAGCACATCCAGAAATCAGGACAATGTTATTCTGTATTCCTTCCCTACTGCAGCCTCATGTCTCATTTGCTTTATTGACCACTGCTCCTCACTGAGCATCTGTCTTCAGTGATCTGTCTATGATGATACAGGAAGAGTGCTACTTTAATTTTGCTTGGGAATAGGCAGCAACAGATGGTGCAAAGCAGGTAAGAGAATTATCTGCCATTAACAGAAATGGGGCACAAGAATAACAAATCTGCTTTTTTTTTTTTTAAAGAAAGAGATTTCAAGGAATTTTAATATGAAGAAAAACAAGTGGTAAATAAATATACAACTAGATAAGGAAAGGTTAGGATTAAGGAAACACTGGAAAGTAGGTTTTTTATTGAAATTAGTGCTTTCAAGCAGGAACAAAGATTGCATAAAAGGAAAAAAGAAAGAAAAAGAAAAAATAGTTAAATGTATGTGGGCAGTCCATGTGCAATTTCAGGTGGCTACTCAGGAAAATGAACAAATCGAGTAATTGAAAGGAGAAATGGGATTGCAAAGGATCACAGGATTTCAAATTAAGTGAACCAATTGTATGGGGGAGGTATATAGAACATACAATACAATAACTTATAGCAGTGGTTCTGAGTGAATGGCCCTTCATCTATTGTGGCAAATTGAAGATAATGCCAGTATTTTGTAGTTATTTCACTTTTATTATCACCAAAAGTTTAGGCCAGTTTCCATTAACTTGAATGTCTTTATGGTGCCAAGTTGAGCTGGACAAGAAATGAATTTGATTATTAATTTGCTGACTCTAAAGAAGAGGGTAAAATAAGGCAACATTTTTAGGCTTGTTAGAAATTTAAGAAAAGAACCCCTATTCAAGTAATTCATTTGGAACTGGACAGAAAAGATTTTATTTTGGTTTGCATCATTTTCTATCTTTCTAAACTCTTAAAAAAAATTATATATTAATACAGAGAGTAAAAATGATACTTCAAACAAGCTCGCTATTTTACATTTGAATATGTCAAAAAGTTATGGCAATTTTGAAGCAAAACATTTCTGCCAATGTGAAGGCTTTTTCTTGTTTTAGAAAATCTTCCGTTTCTGAAATTGTCCTGGCCAACAGTTTCTCCTGATTTGGATCACAGCCCTGGTTCAAAATATGTTTGGTTATTTGTATGTTCACTGAAAAATGGTCACCCAAATTGGTGCTAAAAGCCCAAGGTGTAAGTAGCGCCTGGAACCTAAATTTTCATGACAATGATTAGAATGTGACTGCTTCTGTCAATACACAAATCTGTGGCACACCAATACAGAAAAAGAAGTAGGACCAAACTTAAATAGAGAGAATTGAATAAATTGAAATATGCTACCATCTCCTATGTTGACTGTACTAGTTTCGCATTCAGTTCTCCAAATTCTCCTTACCACTCAAATAAATCTACTGCTTAAATTCATGTTTGCCACACTCAGTGCAATATGAAAAAGCATTTTTGCTTAAGAATTCTGTGCCTCGTGAGGCGTGGGGTCTGGGGGACAATAGCTATTAGCTGCTACCTTGCATCCTGGGTTTGAAGCAACATCCTTATTCTCTGTCCTGCCCTGCTTCCTCCACTGCCTAATGAAGCTGCTTTCCTTGGAAGTGTTGCTTGCTCCTCATTGACAGTGTACAATTTTTACTCTGTAAATGGACACAAACTCCTGTGATTCGACAGATGACTATCACAGCCATTCAGGAACTTGAGGAGAAAGTGGTATAATGAGATCATGTAAAGTTCTATGCAGCATATAAAACAGAACAATTTTAACTGCAGCCAAATGCAGCTTTTTCTAGGGAGGTGATATGTGCTTCTGGCTTTTGCTTTTCTACTGAAAACTCAGTCACGTTCTACATCAGCCTGGCTTTATGCTTAGCTTTATCAGTCAGACCAGTCAGCACTGAATGGCATTAATGTCATCTTGGGGTAATGAAAGTATGGATAACCATTCCAGAGACTGGTTGGGAAAAAGCTACTGATGCAAGTAGTTGCAGACTCTATTGACCACATAATTCAAATTTCTTCCAGGGCAGGGTATGATCTGCAAATTGTTTTGGGCTTTCTCATTGATGAACCAGCAACAATTTTGTTGCTGATGGACATAGGAAGCAGTAATAAATAGCCATGCGTGCATACATGGGAAAGAAAAACAGTTTGCATTTTATCAGCAAAGCAAAGGACTCAAAATGTAGCTGTGGATGTTTTGCAAGTTAGAGCAGTGTGAACAGAGAAAAATGTGTCTTCTGTATATGATAACATGAATGATAATACAGAAGATCATTCACCCCTTCTGTATTAGCTACCTGCTGGATACTGCATCTGTGGAGGCCGTTTCCTGATGTCAGATAGAAACAGCATAAAATAATATCTGATGAAACAAAAACTGCCTGAATGTTCATGGTGATTGGACACCTTTTGGATCTTGGCGTATTAGAGGATTATGTTACTTCTAGTAGTAGATGTCCTGTTCACTGCTACATGATAACACAGTTAATATGTCACTTTGAGTGAGGCATCTTCACAGTGTTTTGGTGTCATAGCCAGACTGCTTGGGCTGGAGGGGTGAATCACAACAAAATTGTTTCATATCTTCGGGTGAAAAGGCAATAAGGAAACAGGAAAAATCCTTTCCTTTTGGACCAGGTTTAAACCAGTGTAAAACCAAATGTAAACATTTAAGCAAACCTTAGAATGAATAGTCATTTTGAGAAAAAATGATCTAGAATATTAGTCTTCTCCCTCCCTCATCCCAGTCAAAACATTTTGATCAGGGTGACCAATATACGCCTTGACTGTCTATAGGGATGATGATGATAAATCGTTGCTCTTTGAACCATTTACTTTCATGAAAAGCAACCCAGAAGGAGTTACTGCAGTGCAGATGAAGGAGGTCAGTATGTGTATAAAGTGTCCATCAATAAGGCCTTGCTAAGGATTCAGCCTCCACTGCCAGTTTTCCTTAATTTTATCACTGGGATAGTTATGTATTTATATACCGTATGCTATATATATTTACAGGTATAATATATTTATCGTTTCAGAGCTGGAGGTGACTTATGTTGCTTTCTCCAGTAAGCTGTGGCTCAAGGAATATGACTGTGCCAGAGAGCTGATGGGCACAGGGAAGGAGAGTTTTGGGGAATTAATGACCTTGTTAGAAGGTACTCAGAGTACCTCCACCTTTTCTGTGGGGGCAGTCAAGTGGGAGGGCTGTAGTAGCTGGGCTAACTTAGGCTCAGGGTAAGAATCGCGGTGCCCATTCAGGACTCTCCACCTGGTTCTTCATCCTTTCTGTCTACTTTCTGAACTGTGGGTTAGCATCTGGAAAGTGTGGTGTCAAAGCCCTGCTTTTTGCCAGCTTCCAAGTGCATGCTCTCAGGTGGGAGAGAGGTTGAGCACAGAGGTAAGGGTATTTGTACTTTCTCTTTGTTCACTGAGACAGGAGGGATGTACTGATCTTGGTTCAGCCAGTCAAGTGTGGCCATTATTCTCTTCTCTTTACCCTCACTTTCCATGTAGACCCTGAGCAGCAGCTCCTCTTCTCCTGTTTCCAGGATGTACAGATATGATGACTGTACAGGTTTCCCATGACATGGTATGTGTAATATCTCAGAATATGGCCAGTGAGGACACTGCATTTGCCCAAGCTCCTGAGGTGACCGATCCTTCCTCAGAAATTGAGCTACATCTTATGGCTGAGAGACTTGCATGGAGCGTAAGCATCACTGGGATAGCTCTTGCATGAAATCCTGAGTGACTTTTTTTGTCACTGTAATATGGCTCTGATTACCTTGAAACTTCCTTTCTGGTCCTGGACAGGTACTGTATGACCCGTATCACCTAGTGTATTGTCCCTTGCTTATGGATATGAGGTCACTCAGAATTTGTTAACTTGAAGTATGACCACAAAGAGTCAGTGCTGCCCACCATACACAGCATAATGGATACTGTATTTGGCTGCCTGGGTAATTGTCTGTAATTCTGTTTATAGCACTAATTATAACTGTCCATATGGGACGCCCGTTTAATAACCTCATTCCATGTTTCAAGACTCCATCCTTATTTGTGTACTGTACAAGGCAAAGTCACTAGTCAGAAACCTGGTGCAGTTTTATCCAACTCCCCATTAACAGATGTACTCATATAGCAGCAGATTGGGCAACTGGTTTCTTATCATCTTAGACCTTGCTATCCTGCATGACCTAATGGGATGATTGATTATTTCTTTTTATTTACTGAGACAAAAATTATCAGACTCAACTTTAAACAGAGCTGGGTGGAGAATATCTGAAGTTGGCCAAACCACTTTTGACAGGGTTCCAAAGAAAGAAAATCTCCTTTGAATCTTTCAGAAAAATAGTATTCTTCACATCTGCTACACTAATTATATAGCATCACATTCTGGTGCCGAAGGCGAAGTCTGAAGGAACAGTCAGAGACCTGACTCCACCACAACCCCTAAGTTAGGAATCGACTCATTGATGCAGCATTTTACTGCTCTAGATTTAGCACCAAATAGGAGCACATTTACATATATCTTATTCATTCAATTATTTAGTCTTTTATTAATTATATATATAAAAAAGTTTAGAATACTTGTAAAGCACTGGATAAGGCAGAGAAGCATGAGAGAGAAAAAAAAAAAAATCTGTCCTGCAATTACACAGTTTACCAAGGCTGAGGAATACAACTCTGTAACAAATGGGATACCTATCTACAAGAAGGGCCAGAAGGAGTATCTGGGGAACTACAGGCCAGTCAGTCTGACCTCAGTGCCAGGGAAGGTCCTGAGTGCATCATGTGGCACATACAGGCGAACCAGGTGATCAAGCCCAGTCAGCATGGGCTTGTGAAAGGCAAGTCCAGCTTGACTAACCTGACCCCCTTTTATGGGAAGGTCATCCACTTAGTGAATGAGGGAAAGACTGCAGATGTTGTTTAGCTGGACTTTAGTAAAGCTTTTGGCACAATTTCCCAACAGCATTCTGCTGGAGAAACTGTCTGCTTGTGTNACAATTTCCCAACAGCATTCTGCTGGAGAAACTGTCTGCTTGTGTCTTGGATGGGTGTACACTTCACTCGGCAAAAAAATGGCTGGATGGCCAGGGCCAGAGACTTGTGGTGAATGGATTTAAATCCAGCTGGCAGCCAGTCACAAGTGGTGTTGCCCAGGGCTTAGCACTGGGACCATTTCTCTTTAATATCTTTATCAGTTATGTGGATGAGGGGATCGAGGGCACCCTCAGTAAGTTTGCAGGTGACACCAAGTCAGGCAGATACCTTGATCTGCTTTAAGGTAGGGAATGTTTACAGAGGGACCTGGACAGGCTGTATTGATGGGCCGAAGCCAACTGTATGAGGTTCAACAAGGCCAAGTGCCAGGTCCTGCACTTGAGTCACCACAACCCTGTGCAACACTACAGGCTTGGGGAAGAGTGACTGGAAATCTACCTGGTGGAAAAGAACCTGGGAGTGTTGGTAAACAGCTGGCTGAATATGAGTCATCAGGGTGCCCAGCTGGCCAAGAAGGCCAATGGCATTCTGGCATTTATCAGGAATAGTGTGGCCAGTAGGACTAGGGAAAGTGATTATCCCTCTGTACTCAGCACTGGTGAAGCTGCACCTTGAATACTGTGTTCAGTTTTGGGTCTCTCACCACAAGAAAGACATTGAAGTGTTGGAGTATGTCCAAAGAAGAGCAATGAAGCTGGTGAAGAGTCTAGAGCACAAGTCTTCCAAGAAGCAGCCAAGGGAACTGAGGTTGTTTAGCCTGGAGAAAGAAGGATCAGGGGAGATCTTGCTGCTCGCTACAACTGCCTGAAAGGCAAGGCGGGGTTTGGTCTGTTCTCCCAAGTAACAAGTGATAGGACAAGAGGAAATGGCCTCAAGTTGTACCAGGGGAGGTTTAGATTGGATATTAGGAAAAAATTCCTTACAGAAAGGGTTGTCAAGCATTGGAACAGGCTTCCCAGAGAAGTGGTGGAAATACCTCCATCCCTGGAGGTATTTAAAAAACATATAGATGTGGTGCCGAGGGACACAGTTTAAAAGTCACCTGGCAATGCTGGCTTAATGGTTGGACTGGAGGATCTTAAACGTGCCTTCCAAGCACAATGATTCTTTGAGTCTACGAATTAAGCATGGTGGTCTGGAGGTAGTATCCATCTCAGAATGGCTCTGAAGCTCTGCGAATAAGAAAGTTGGGAGACATTTCCAGGAAAGAATCTATGTGTCTTACAACTTATATATCCACCAATGGACATGGCGAGAAGCAGGATCTGAGCCCAAACAGACCTCTCTGGTCCTGGCTGACGGTTCTTCAGATAAGTGAACAGCTTAGAGAGGCTCCAGGAGACCTAGCTGATTTTACAGTGCTAAATTCAAAATTGCCCGGTCTCCAAGCAAATGTACATTAAATTACTTAACATTAATGTACCATACCAACAAGTACACCTGCTAGAAAATGACACAGGCAGTGCCTCTCATATATTCTTTCAAATAAAAGACAATGTATATCAGAAAGGTATTTGAGAATCTGCTCTGCATATTTACTGGTAAGTTAATCTTTCTGTTCCATCCAATTGTTTCATAGCTCGGGAGCATACACTCTTCTTTCCCCTGTCCTCCTTCCTTGCCCCAATAAAGCTGACTTTATAGGGAACCATTTTTCAAAATTGTAATACTTGCTTTCTTAAAGAAGTCTTAAAAAATTGACTGCCTGGCTTCTCATTTTGGATTTCAAACTGTACACATTTTACTTTGCATCCTCTATAGGATATTGCATATATTTTTGAGGAAAAAAAAGGGAGATGCTTATAATTCAGGACAAATAAAATCTTTAGTGAGGACAAAAAGACAGTTACTACCATTAGAGGCTTGCAACTCTCGGTTATAGCATCAAGGAGAAGCCAACATTTGTATCTGCCTCTGCCTAGGATGCATATTGTGATGGGTACTATGCATTGCCTTATGGTAGATAATGCTCTGAAGTCAG
The DNA here is from genome assembly GCA_013400335.1 of Eurystomus gularis. Taxonomy (NCBI): domain Eukaryota; kingdom Metazoa; phylum Chordata; class Aves; order Coraciiformes; family Coraciidae; genus Eurystomus; species Eurystomus gularis. Next base: position 3,632 of record VZZY01000488.1, on the reverse strand, counting down.
TTTAAGATGCCTGTTGCTGGCATTCAAGAATCCAGGTACATGGCTGTTTGACTTCTTGAATTTTTTTATTTCTGATACAAAGATAGCTCTTTTAAGCCTGCTGTTTAGTGGCTTCAGGCAATTTCAACTACAGCTATGATAGTCACACCTTGCTCTCTTTCCTCATGAAAGAAGATGCCCACACTGTCAATTATGTCATGCTGTATTGTCCAATTAACTCTAAGAAAGCTACTGCAGGTACCAGCAATTATCTGACTGCAACGACACAAAGATTTATACTGGTTAATTTCTCCTGCTTTTTATCAAATTTCTTGGCAGAGGAGATGAGCTCACTCTTCAGGTGCTCTTCAGATCGCAGACTGTTTTGGAGTTAGTGTGGGCATCAGTCTGCAGTGTGCTGCAGAAAAGCCTGTGGGCAGAGTCCCCATGGCTTGCCAATGGAGCACCTCCCTGCAGCAGAGGTGGCCAGCCACACCGTGAGACATATTAGCAGGAGTGCCCCCAGCAAGGCAAGGGAGGTGAGACCACGTCTGGGATGCTGCATCTGGTTTTGGGGCCCCCAATACAAGGGACATATGGGCAAACTGCAGGGAGCTCAGCAGAGGGCCACCAAGATGGTGGGGTCTGGAGTGCTTGTCCTTTGAGAAGAAGCTGGGGAATATGAGCTCAGTTACCCTGGAGAAGGGAAGGCTTTGGTGGGGTCTAACAGCAGCCTCCTGGTCTCTACCAGGAAGGTATGAAGGAGGTGGCAGCAGGCTTTTCACAGTGGTGTGTGGTGGGAGGACAAAGGTTAATGTTTGCAAGTTGAAACAGGAAAAGTTCAGACAGATATAAGGACAAGCTATTTGATTCTGAGGACAGTCAAGAATTGGAACAGGCTGTGAAGGGGGGTTGTGCCATCTTAATCCTTGAAGGGCTGAATGACCTGACTGAGCACCTAGCTCTGATACCAGAGCTTACCCTGCTTTGAGGAAGGTGCTGGACTAGATACCTCCTCAGGTCCTTCCCAGCCTGTATGGTCCTATGATGGGCTTGCTTTAAGACATACGATGGGCTGATGAATGGAGTCCAGTTCCATATTGCATACCTAGGATTAACTGCACAGGACCTAACAGGATAAGAGGTCTGTGGATTTATCAGCACCTCAAACGAATCTGTGGCTGGTGAATGATAAATAGGTATAACTGGCCCCAACTAACTACAACTTCAGGCTTCTCTTCAACTTTATTTAAAATTAAAATTGATAAAATTAGGTATTTTAAAACATTCTGATCTCCCTTTCCTTATTGCCTTGTCTAAAATTAAAATAATATAGGTTTTAGATGACTAGTATCTGCCAGAGGCTGAATGCTAATTCAGGAGATATTTTTTGCTGAGATCTTCTGCTGATGAAAATGGATAAACAGGATTACATGATTATTCAACTGAAAAAGGTCCTCTGGCCCTCTGGTTAGCGTATGTCCTTCTGTACATAAGCTAATGCTAGTCAGTGGAGAGGAGAAAGTTACTACCTTACTTTTGGGAATTCATATGGAAACCAGTGTAGGAACAGCAATTTAAAACTTTTATTTTAGGAGCTCTACATGATTTCAGCAGTGAGATAGGTTTCAAGCATCTGATGCCTTTTTTTCTGTCAAGGTCAAAATAGCAATAACTTAGACACTTGCAAGCAAAATATAAAATTTAAAAAACCCCACCCAAATACATATCTGCCTTTCTACACTATATGTACCTTGTATACCTTTATATTTTGTAACTATTTTGTAATTATTACTAACTACAATTACAACTATGGCTATACCTTTGTCTATTTCTATTTCTATTTCTATTTCTATTTCTATTTCTATTTCTATTTCTATTTCTATCTCTACTTCTATCTCTATCTCTATCTCTATCACTATATTCAATTACTATTACTTCCCTGGCTGTAATGTGTACATTAGGATGATTTTCATAATGGACATGATTTCTGAGTCAGTAAATAAAGTCTTTAGAAGATCACAACAGCTTCTTCAGATGTTTTTTGAGCTAAATGCTAACTTTATTATAGACTCATCTTTATCTTTGAAAAATCCTATGCATGCCAATTGGTTGTCACCTGAAAGTGAGTAACATGCCTATGTTGTTTTAACATTAAACAATTTTTTAGCAATGCAGATATGCAGCAATTGGTGTCAAGAGTAGGCACTCTCTGTGGGCAGATTTTCCCTCTGCAAAGTGGGGTGTCTGCTGAAGTTGTCACCTGCCTTTTCCTCCTCCCCCCACTCTCTCTCTGCTTGCTACCTCTGTTCTGCTGGAAGGCACTACTCTGGGAGCACAGAGTGGGATCACAGCCTGGCCAGCTCCCAGAAAAATCTGCAGCGTTAGTTTCAAAAGTCCTTTTAGGGGGTTAGTGCCAGCCCATATGACTTTTCTTTCTTGGGGAATAAGGTGTGCTCAGCTTCCTGCTCACAAAGCTGTGACCTTGGCAATCTCCTGCTGATGAGTGGCAATGAGCAATGTGAGAGCAGTGATATTTTCAGATGGCACTGCAAAATGTATGGCAGACATTGGTCCAGGATGTCAAGTGCCTAGTAGCTTTTGAATTCCACAGCAGGCACATGTTGATATAGTAACATGCAAAGCAGAACATGGTGAACCTGTTGTTTAGGCTGATCAGTTATTCATTTAATTCTGTTTCATTCTGAGTGATGAGCTTGTGGAGGAAATCTGGTTAGTGGACTAGATCATCTTTTCTCTATAATATTCAATGCCACTACTGTATTTTTTTTTGTGCTGAATGTTTATGAAACTACAGTGCAATGCCTGCTTTGTAGATGCTGATGAAGACAATATGTATTTATTATGAAAATACTTGGAGCTGGAACAAATCCATCCTGGCTCACAGAATGAATGAAGTCATGGGCTTCTGAGTAATTTATAACATCAATGTTGCCCATTCATCACTTTAAGTACAGACAGTCACACTTAATTGGCTTTGGCACTAAGAGAAAACTCTCCAGTATAAACCAAAATCAGTCTATAACAAAGAAAAGGCTCTGATAATAAAGCCCACAGTGGGACACATCTTTACACACAGTACACCAGATACATTAATTTCCTCATCTTCCCACAATGCAGACCATCATCTTCCAGATGCTTGTCAGTTTATTTTTTACCTCTTTGTCACATTTCCCATACATGTGTTTTTTCATTTGGATATATGTTGAAATTCAGATATTTCATTCTATTATGACTTGCAGCTTGAAGTTTCTTTCTCTGTGGCCAGGTTAGATAAGTATTTGAACCTTCTCTGTAAAACTTTGATAGGTCTTTGATTATGACAAACAACTAAGTAGACTGCATATCTGACTCCCAAATGCTCTCTAAGTGATCTTTAGAGATAAAATAATGATGCTTAAACACCAGAAATGAAAGTGATACCAATACTTTCAACTGTAAGCTGCATAACTTCTGTAGATTGGATGTGTTATCAAGGTATTTCCTCCTTATATTCTGTCCCAGCATACAGTCTCTACTTTTTAAAAAGGGTAGCACAACCCTTTTTACCCTGTGAACTACCAACTTGTTAGCCTCACCTCTGTGTCTGAGAAGATCATGGAACATACCCTCCTAGAAGCTACACTAAGGCA
>VZZY01000487.1:5050-41964 GCA_013400335.1 Eurystomus gularis | reverse complement strand
TGAATACCAACCAGCTGTCCTGGACGCCCCTACCTTCTAGAGCCCTATAAACCATGGGACTTCTCCAAGTGGCTTCTTGAAGAGGTCAAAGTTAGCCCTCCTGAAGTTCAAGACTGCAATCCTACTTTCCGTTTTGTGCATATTACCCATGAGCCTGTACTGTATCTTCTCACGGCCACTACTGCCAAGGCTGCCCCCAACCTTAATGGTTTCCATCCATCCCTCTTTGTTAGTCAGTACTAGGTCCAGTAGTGCACCTCTCCTTGTTGGCTCCTCCCCCACTTGAGTCGAGAAGTTATCATCAATACACTGGAGGAACCTCTTGGACTCTACAAGCCTGTCTGCGTGGCCTTCTCAACAGATACCAGGGTGATTGAAGTTCCCCATGAGAACTAACGCCTGTGACTGTGAGGAGATTCTCAGCTGTCTGTAGGCGGCCTCATCATCTTCCCCATTCTGATCAGGTTGCCTGTAATAAACCCCCACAACAATGTCACCCATATTAGCCTGACCTTTGACCCTTACCCACAAGCTCTCAACTCACTCATCTGCCCCAACAGAGAACTCAACACATTCCAGTTGCTCTCTCAAATCAAGAGCAACTCCACCACCTCGCCTTGCAGGCCTGTCTTTCCTAAAAAGGACACAGCCATCCATGACAGTGTTCCAGTTGTGTGAGCTATTCCCACCATGTCTCAGGTATTGCAATGAGATCATGTCCCNGTCTCAGGTATTGCAATGAGATCATGTCCCTGTGACCACACACAGATCTCCAGTTCCTCCTGTTTATTCCCCATGCTGCATGCATTGGTGTATAAGCATTGCAGAGAGGGAGTTAAGCATTTAGTTTTCACCCTTGAGGGGTGTTAGGCCTCCAGGTTCACAGAATTACTAGCACTCTGCCCCACATGCACTGAGTTACTACACTGAGGTGCTTCTCTAGCAAACCTGGTTTTGTCTCCTTTCCCCTTCAGGCCTAGTTTAAAGCCCTCTCAATAAGCCCTGCCTCACATGCAAGAATCCTTTTTCCCATTTGAGATAGCTGAGCTCCATCTGTAATCAGCAGGCACACTGCCATGTAAACCTCCCCATGATCAAAACCCCCAAAATTTCACAGCTGGCACCATCCTGTGAGCCACATATTCATGAGATGTGTTTTCCTGTTCCTTTCAGTACACTTCCCTGCCACTGAAGGGACTGAGGAAAACAACCTGTGCTCCTGATCCCACAATCAGTCATCCCAGTGCCCTGAAGTCCCTTTTGATTGCTTTTGGACTTCTCTCCACAACCTTATCACTGCCAACCTGCATAACCAACGGTGGGTAGTAATCAGAGGGCCCCACCAGACCAGGAAGTTCCCTAGTAGACTTCCCACATGGAAGTCTGCTGCCTCCCTGGGGCCCGGGTTAGAGAAGCTTAGTCCTTATTTGCTATAGGGATTTGTTACACTTGAGGTTGTGATAAAGTCCTCATTCCAGTTCTCCTTGTCAGCTCTATCGTATTTAATCACACATACACTATCAATTAAATGCACTATTTATAAAATACATACCAGTAGCTTTTGTTGTTTTTTAGATTTCTGTATTTTGGCAAAATTTTCTGTCAAATATTGCCTTGGAGTATATTTTAAAAGCTTTGGAAACAACTTTATGTCATCAGCTTTGGAAATGACAACACAGATGAGATGACTTCCTTTGACCTTATGACACCAAACCAGAAAGGAATTACATAGAAATATTCCAGTCACTGTAGTCACATGTCCTGTGGAGGGATTTAGTAGGATTCTGCCCCTGTTCTCTGTGCTGGCGAGGCAGGGCTCCTCACACTGTGGTCAGTTTTGGGCCCCTCACTACAGGAAAGGCACTGAGGTTCTGGAGTGTGCCCAAAGAAGAGCAATGAAGCTGGTGGAGTGTCTAGAGCACAAGTGTTAGAAGGATTTCTGTGGGAACTGGGGCTGTTTAGCCTGGAGAAAAGGAGGTTTAGAGGAGACCCAGTCACTCTCTCCAATTACCTAATAGGAAGTTGTAGTAAGGTGGGAGTTGGTCTCTTTTCCCAAGTAAATGTGACGGGACAAGAGGAAGTGGCCTCAAGTTGCAGCAGGGGATGTTTAGATCAGATATTAAGAAAAAATTCTTCACTGAATGGGTCATTAAGCATTGGAAACAAGCTGCCTAGAGCACTGGTGGAGTCACCATCCCTGGAGATATTTAAAAGATGTGTAAATTAGGTGCTCAGGGACATGGCTTAGTGGTGGGCTTGGCAGTGTTAAGTTAATGGTTGGACTCAATTTTAAAGGTCTTTTCCAACAAAAATGATGCTATGATTCCATAAAAAAGCCATGACTTTCTGGAAGAAAGGATAAAATGATTACCATTTTATTCCAGACTTTCCATAGTTCCATACCAGTGAAACCGTTGGAAGGAGGAAGAAGCAGCTAACCTATAATTGTCATTTCAGTCAACACACAGTATAAAAGAATATGATTGAGCCCTTAAGACAAGGGAAATCTTCTCTAAGAGCCTTTAGGCAGAGCAACGGTTATGCCTGAATACTTCTGACACATGCCTTAAATCAAACTGCTCATTGAGAATAGCCTCTGAAATCTGACAGGAATCTGGGGCTTGTCTCACACATTTCACTATATGAACTAGGTACTGCTCCCACCAGCTTCCAATTTTTCTTTTTTATGCACCGTAACCATAAGGTTAAGGCTCTCTGAGCACCATCAGTCATGCATTTCTTAAGAACAGCTCTCCACCACATTTTGGGGAGGGATTGCAAATGACAAGGTCAAACATACAAATCCTCTACTTGCCCAAGATGCAGATCTCTCCTCCTACCAAGGCCTGTACTTCTCCCTTCTTAACCACAAACTACCTGCTTCTTCCAGAAAATTCAGCATTACAGCAACAGTAGCTGACCATTCACAGAGAAAATGATTTTCACATGGCCACTCCACTCAGATGAGTAACGCCACATGGCTTGGGTTTTCCTGTCATCCAATCAACTTTTTATCTTGCAGGAGCTCAACAGGACACTCAGTCATCACAGCAACAAACACCAACTTGCTAAAATAAAGTGGTCCAGAGATATGTACCCTGGTCATCATCTCATATCTGAGACAACTGCATTGTAGGAGTTAAGGAACCTTCACTGAAGAAACTACATTTTCCAGTGACTTAATCATGCAAAACAATATAGATATGTTATGGCAAATTCATGTGCCATGGCAAACATTATCTGTTTAAATTATCTTTGTGTGGATACAAAAGGAAAATAAAAACAAATGTGAAAGAGGAAGAATAGATACATAAAATCAGAGGTAATGATTATTTCAGGGAAATTATAATACAGAAATTGTCTATAATGGCAGAAATCCTACTCCACTTAGTAGTGAATATGAGCTAATAAGCTCACATTCTTCTCTTATCATTGATACTTATATACAGTTTTAAATGTTATGATAAAGACTACAATAACTAAACCAGCTAGTCTTAAACTGCACATTGAACACATTCCATTTAGGAAAACAGTGTCTGGCATATTAATTGCAATGTAATTTAATATAAGGAGCATTGTTATATTTAATGCTATACTTTAAGAATAGGAGAGGAGAACCAAGTCATTCACAACAAGAAAATCTCCTGTTGTTTCACCTATATGCTGCTGTTTCGGAGGTGACTATCTTCACCTCTTTGAGGTGTTGTGACTCCCTCCCCAGACAGTTGGAAACCACTCAGCACTATAAGCCACAGCTCCCAAGTGGAGTTCATGCCACCTGTAAAAGCTATCACAGTTCAATCACAACACCTACCTTGATCAGCTTTAGTAATACTGCATGCCATCTTCACCTATAAGCAGATAGCCTAACTATTAATTTCATATTATAAGGCCCCTTTAATAATGCATTACCTGATTTAAATACTGATTATTACATCGATCTTTAGAAAGTAACCTTCCTTCTTTTCAACCTCTCTACTTCATGCTTTAATTCTTCACATGCAAAGTGTTTTACTAGTATCGACATAATTTTTCTGACTAGGATTTTCAAAGATACCTACAGTTGTTAAGTGACCCATTTCCTTTAGACAATTTCAAAGCACTTAGAATCTTTTACAAGCTGAGCCCAGAACATCATGTGGAATTAACTGAAACCCTCAGAAAATGTATTTGAAGTTATCATCCACCAGTTGCTGTAGCAGAATATTAGTATCTGATGACACCATTATCACTTCATGTGAAATTTTTATTTACATGAACTCAGCCCATTATATTATGACAAATTTCTGTCTCTTGCCAAAAACGCCCTTCATGACAAGACCATATCTTCAGTCATTGCTGAAGAAAGTGAAAGATTCCTCTTGAGATCCCTTTTTAAGCAGCCATAATAAACTAGAGAATTATTGCTCATTTCCAATCTTGCCTCTTTGCAGCCTCAGGGAATACATTTGTTCATAATCATCTGTTGTTAATAGGATGTTAGTGCTTCATTTTCTTAAGTCCCTCACAGTGTCTTCCTGCACAGTCCTACGCAGTTGTAACATACAGTGTCTCACCAGTTACGGTAATGCAGAAATAAACAATCTTCCCTTGTAGCAATGCCATGCAAAGCCAAATTCAACTAAGCCTTACAGCAACACCTTCGACTTCCTGGCATGATTTTTCATCAGCAAATTGTTGTGCATGTATTTTTGGCACTCAATAAATCTCAAATTTCATTTAAGTTATTATTTTGTTTTAGTTTAAATATATGCCACCTCCAAAATGGATGTAACCCTGGCCAGGGAAAAAGCTGCGCTAGTCATTCCTATTACTTGTGGTAGACAAAAAGCATGGGTTACAGAGTAATGAACAGAAATTTTAATTATCAGGTCCAGCTTTTCGGAAAATACCAAGGCATCTGTGATGCTACTGGTGCGTAGATCACTGTGCTGACCTTTTTGCCAAGACCCTTTCCATTTGCTGGTGCACTGGCTGGTTTCTTCCCCCTAATCCTTTCTGGAAACTGGAGTGATGCAACTGCCATTAATTCAGTGCTCCGGCAGCAAGGAGTAAAAATTTCTGCACTCCTTTTTCCTGCACCTTTTTTCCCCTTGCCAGTACTGCTTTCCCTTCCCTGACAGCACCAAATGTGAAGTGGTGAAGGGGCCTGGGGGGGCATATATGAGAGAAAAAGCAGTGTCGAGATGTATCCACAACTTGTAGAAGTTGATAAGATCAAAGATACCTCAAAAGGAGATCAATAGGATACTTCAGTCATCATAGCAACAAATACTAAGATGTTAAAAAGTAGGAATCCAGAGTGATATTCCCAGATAAAGCCTTAGTAACTAGTATTTCCTTCTAAAGCTGATTTGAGCTGAAGTAAACTCAGTCATACCTACCTTTTCTCTTGAAAAATATATACTTTAATGAAAAGTGATTTTTTTTTTAAAGATAAAAGACAATTGGCATATTCAACATCCAAACTTAGCTCCTATTCCTGACTTTTCTTAGATTAGATGTCAGCAAATGCTGCAGAAGAGAAGGTGATAACAAAAAGTATTAAATAATTTAAATCATTGAAGATGATAGGAAATATAAGCTAACTGTGAAAGATACTTAATTCTTCTGAATTGGAACTATCTGGCCAAAAGCCCCATAATTCTTGTATTCTTACATCCAATAATTTAGAAAACACAGGTAAAATAGTTGGAATACCTACAAATAGTACTTGCAAAACAAACAGTTGCAAGTATCCTTTTCAAGGTTATAAGCTGTGCTTGGTCTCTCCCTCCAGATGCATCTGCAGTTTGAGTGCTCAAAATAGTTAAGTCTTCTGAAATGATCTGTATTTATCATATACATAACAGCTTATCCACCTTCATTCCCCAGTCCTTCCTTCAGATGAGGTGAAGAAAGATATTTCAAGCGACTTGCTACAGATACAGATGTATTAAAGCTTTGTGCGAAAGACCATATAGGGCCCCAAAGCTTTATATAGGTTTCTTCTGCAAGATACTGCAAACTTTGCCTTTAACAGCTCAAAACTCCTGCTAAGGATCAAACAGCACAAAAAATTTCTATACAATCCTTATCTCTCTGATGTGACATCTGCATAAATGCAGTGAGGTAGAAAAGCCACACAAAAATTCTTGCACCAGGTATAATTCTGGCCTTGATTTTTGTGAAGACTTTAAATCATTCTTGACTCTTCAGAAAGTCCTGTTAGAAGCACTATGCACTAAAGACCTGAAGAATGACATGAAGCTGTCTTTTCCTATCCATCTAAGTACAGCCATTTTAGAAAAAATTGGGTGTTCTTTTGAAGGAGAGGCTGCAGCTGTCACTGATACACACGTTGTTGTTTTCCCTTCGAGGCTGCTTTTGCTATTAATGTATCCGAAGTTATCTAGGTGATTACATAACCAAAAACATTGTGCCCAGGTCTTGAAGGCCTGCCGCAAGGGAGCAAAAAATACATTTTCCACAGATATATCAGGGCTGGCCATATGAAGTAGCGCTGTGCACATAAGGCACAGGGTTAGACTGCAAGCATTTCCCCTTCCTTTCCCCATCCTCACCCCTCACCTTCTTTTTTCCTTTTAATTTAAAGTGAAAAAGGGCAGTTTTAAATCCCTGGTAAATCCAAACCCCGATGCTAAATATCCCTGAGTGGAACAGCCGGCAGACTGGAGCTACTGGCAGTCTTCACCACTTCTGGAGAGGCAACCCCATAAATTCAAGGGTAAAACTACCTGTGATGTGACAGCCTACACTTGTCCTCAATTATTCTTTGTTCTTAGAGAAAAAAGGGAGGGTTCTGCCATTTTCTTTTGCACTATTCTGCATAAATTCCAGATTTCTAACTTACTATACTTTAAGTTTTTTGACTAAGGAAGAATATTAATAACTATGTATCCCATGAAACTATGAGCAGTAGCACAACTTAATGTTTTTATGGCACCACCTTCCTAATAAAGCATAGATTTGTCTTTTTTCCTTCCTATTATCTATACATTCTTGTAAAGGAATAACAGCCACCACAATGATCAAAGGTTACGCTTACTAAAGAGCATGCTGAAGTGACCATCCAAAAAACTCGCAAGCAGCTGACTCCCAAATGAGTATGAAGGAAAAGAGCATGCAGCACTGTGGGGAAGATTCATTTGTCCCCATTTCAATCCCTCAACACTCACACCAAGTCTCAGCTGGTCCCTTCAGACTCTCGAGAGTCAGTGGAACGACCTTTAAAAATACCTGCCTTCTGAGGAGCACCTGCTGCTGGTCTGGAAAGGGAGTCTGGAGTAACCAGCTCAAGTTTCAGCATCTCATCTTAGACAAGTCAAAGCCAATGATCCCACCCAGAATTCGTCCATCCTCTCTCAGACTCTCTCCTCCCCCAACCTCCACTGAACCTGAAGTTCTGCTCCTGCACTGCAGGGGTGGCATAGGAAGGTCAATTGTGGCCTGCATCCACCATTTGCAGCTTTACAGGGGGTGATGATGTTCCTCTGTTTATCAAAAGCAGGGCCCAAGGAATCTTGCATAGCCATACTTTAATCCCCTTCCTGCAATCAGAGAGATGTAAGGTATTCCAACTTTATCAGCTGTTTTTACACAGAACTTGTTCTGACAGTATGGTAATGGGGAACAGTACGAAACTACAGACAGGGAAGAGTGATGATTTAATGGATAGCAGCGATATTACTATTATCCTCCCTGACAGAATAGATGTATGGGAATGTAAGAAAGGACTCATTCTTTTTTGTTCTCTTCAAGCAAAAGTTTTATCGTTTATTTATAAACCAATCACCCTATACTCTGAATACCTTATAAAATAAAGTACTGCCTGTTGAATATCTGCTCAGAGTAAGGAAAGACGATTTAAAAAAATATATACTTAGAGAATGAAGCTGCTCAAGAAATTTCATCATAACTAAAGGACATACAGCAAAGCAACGATAACTTACACCAGAAGCAGCAGGTGACATTATATAATTATTTCATTTGCTCTATGATTAGTGTCCCCTTCTATAAGGTAAATGTTTTCTGTTACTCCTCTTTGTTGTGGAAAACCTTATCTAATTTGCTTCTATTTTGTCAAGAAGAAATAATTTCCAGCAGCCAAGAACCCGAGTGTGAATTTTTTAGTGAGAGAATATTTATTAGCTTCTGTGTGTGAAATTGTAGGCCAGAATTCAGTATCTGGCCTTTAAATAAATTATAACAGAGAGCTGTGAGTGACTCTCATTACTTTCAGAGGTGCCATATTGTTTTGTCATGATAATAGATTATTAAAATCCTGAATTCAGTTTGTAATATCTTATTAAATTATGTAATATTCAAATTAGGAAGTTTTAGATAAGCATATAATATTGCAAAGAGATCTTTGCAGCATAAGATTGTCCTTCACAATATTAAAATATGAGCAAAAGAATTAGAATTAAAAATTAGTGACTATTAAGCTGACTAAACCCATACTGACAAAATATTTGCAAAGAAAATGATCAATTAAGTCATTTGCAAGTCCAGAACGATGTCAAATTTTTTTGGTCATTTTTAAGTACATCTGGAGAAGTGTTTAGCTTCACTATTGGCTCTGAAACAAGCTTCAGAGTCCTTCATCCCTAAGAGAGAAGATTGAAAAAGCATGTTGGCTTGTTTTTGATGCTAACAAGCCACACTGGTTTATAGCTTAACGTGGAAGAAAAAGATCCTTCCTTGCACATCCACCCTGTGAACATTTGTCACTGAGAACCGGCAAGCAGCTTGTCCAGAAACGGTCCATCTGCCATTATTCATTTTGCACTCTCTTAGAATTTCTAACTGTTTATGAAGGTGTCTTTAATTAGCTACCCTTCCCACAACTAACCTTCCTTATTAGTAGGCATCAGATTTATTTTAATTTCTCAGCCTGTGCAAGGTTGCTGAGGCACGACTTCTCATTCCCAGCAGAAATTCAAGCCAGAAGATGACTTCTTGCTGGTTCTGGGCCACACTCACTCTGTGTGCATGGCAAGAAGCCACTGTCACACACCAAAGAGCATCAAGCCTCAGGGACACCAGGGCAGGCAAGTAGGTTGTGCAATGTAAACTTATGCCCGCTAACAGCTCAAACTGCTGATGGCAGGAAATTATGACTGCAGAAAAGGCACTTGGCAGAAAGGGACAGCAACATCTCCTCAGATTAAGGTCATGCACAGGGTAGTTAACCCCCAAAACTAAGCCGCATTGGAATTAGGATAAAACAAGATCATTAGGATAAAACAAGATCATTTAAGTGCTGAGTTAGTATACTTCTCTTCCAGCTTTTCTAGGGATCATGGGAAGCTAAAAGCTGTCTTCTTCTAGACAGCCCTGAGGCGTGTCTCCCACAGCATAATTAAGTCAACAGGTCTAAATTAAAAAAGCTTATTAACCTGCAGAAGGCCATATCTGCAGGTAGCATCCCTCTAAAATGACAGTATGATAGTCTGCACTGCCGTATTGATTCATATCTTGAAAATATATCAGTTTGATTTCATGCTACATACAAATGGAGAAATTCCTTCCACCAGGAAAGGTTGGGGTTTTTTTCCCCCCTATGTTTAGGGTGATTCTTCAATGAAGGAAGAGGGTTATATAATAGAGCTATTTATCCATCAGCTTTCTCCTAATATTTTTAACACCCTTGGCCAATTTCAATAAATGTGACTGGGGCAGAGGTTTCAGGGATGAGAAACAGATTACTGAGAGAAGGTAGAGAACTGAATTAGTGCTCAACAAGGACAGGAGGGGAGGGGACAGAAGGGAAAAAGGGAAGGTGTGAGCTCTGCAATTCTCCCTCCCGCTGCAGGCAGGGCACGCAGCAAGCACTCAGCAAGACCCCTGTAGTGCAGCCTTTGGCACAGCGCTGCATGGGAAGGCAACTTGGTGGGAAGGTGAAATAAGAACAGAAATGGCAGGAGGTGTGGCAAGGGGAGGTGTAGGCTTCCTGAGAAGAGTTAAAGGACAACACAACGAGGGGCTGGGATTATTAGGGGGTAGGCAGTGGACAGGACACAAACCCAAGGTCATTAATCCTGCTGCTCTTGAAACAATTAGGCTTTGGGCAAGCTGAAGAGGGCAAGTGATTTCACTCTCAGGCTGACTACTCAATAGAGAGGATGTTTGTCTATTAAGGAATTATAGAGATGAGGATTAAGAGCACAGGAAGTTTACCAAAGAATGGAAAGAAACTGGGAGAAGTCTCCCTGGATAAACTCTTCTTTCTCTGCAGAATGCACTCTATTCCACTGATGTCCTCCGCAGAAATAAACCAATTGCAGCTGCTGCTCAAGCACACAAAAATATAATGAATCTCTTCTTTTTCCAATTGCCTTCTTCTCTGATGAACAGAACTATCACCACTGGATAAAGGATTGGGATTTTCTGAAATATGTCCCTGAGGTAATAAATGTCATCCTTTCTGAAAAGCAATCTCACCCCAAGATAACGAAATCTTTTTTCCATTTATCAAATATCAGAAAGATAACTATCTTTACTTGCTATTTAAATTCCTCTGCAGAAATTCAATTCTTGCCTCACAAATAAAGATTGTTGCAATCATGTTCTCAAACAGTAAGCACCATTCTGGTTTAAAAAACAAAACAACAACTGTGTGGGTTTAGTGGAACAGCATAATCTGCAGATTGGGGGAATCAAGCCTTTTGTGTCCATATTTTATACTCTAGAGGACCTCAGGTATTGTCTTTTTTTCTCCCCTGTTGTTTTGTTTTTCTAGGGGGGAAGAAAATTCCTATAAACTGAGTATTATTTAGTAGCAAAGTCTGAAAAAGGTTCCTGTGTCTGCTGAAATTCAGATCAAAATAAAACAGGGTCATAGCGCATAATGATGTACATTAGAATATCATAGGTGTTTCAGATGTGTTCAACTAAACATCCCGTACACATCCTTCTGGAGAAAAGCACTGATTTGATTCCGCTCAAATTCCACACACGAAAAAAATAAAATCAAAGCACTACATAATATAATATAATATAATATAATATAATAATAAAATACAAGCACTACAGTGGTCGGAGCACCATGAATCCAAGACCACAACAATTTTCTCTGACAAGAAACAACACAAGATAATTCTTTTCTTACAGTGAGTTGTTTTAGAGAAAACAGTGATAAATCTTCTCTAATTCAACCGGCATCAATCATTAAAAACAATCTACCTTCATTGTCTGAAGACTCAATGGATCTGCTTCAGAATATGCCGTCTCAGAAAAATGCAAGTGAAAAGGATGTGTTTCTGCACATATATAGATTTCAAACCATTTTTCCTGAATACTATAAAAGAGCTCTTTGTTTTGTTAAGATCGAAATTTGATTATATAACTTCATATTTAAACCCTTCTACAAAACAGAAGCAACAGTCACCCAGTTTGCCATCTTTTTGTTTTCTTCTTGTTTATTCAGCTTTAGTAGTGTTGAAGTTATTTTCAATCAAACCTTTTAAAAGCAACCTAACAATTGATAGAGGTACCATATGAATTGACAAAAATCTCCTTTTTACTCTCTCTTTCCCTTGTTTCCCTTTTGTTTTAATTGTCTCAAAGTCTGACAGGAATACAAGTTCTCACCCTGAGATACTATTTGCTCATGCAAGCATGTTTCAGAGTTTGCAAAGGCTTAGGCTATTCAAGGCCATGCAGTCTCTCCCAGCAGGGCAAGACTTTCCCAGAGCTAGAAAAGAAAGCCTGGTCTTTCTGAAGATGTCTGCATCTCATGTCCCCTGTTTTAAAATGATGCTGTCCTATTTTCTACTTCATTGTATAATTGCATTTGAAAAAACAAAACCAATGTATTTCTGTGTACTTACAGTGTATTTCCATAAGGATGACAGCAGCCAGCCAGGCTGCATTACAGAGACTGTGGTGTTATATAGCAACAACAGATGTGACAAAGCATTCCAGGAACGATGCTTCTTCCCTCATCCAGTGGATCATAACTGGGGAGGCCCCACAGTAAGTCTCGATTCTATCTATATTCTCTAGCAGGTCTAAGCTGTGGCTGGCATTTAACTTCCTATCTGGGTATTCAGATAAAGAATAAGACTATGCAGTGATCTAATTAGTTATGTTCTGTCAACTGGTCATAATACAAAGGTCATAATACCATATCATAGTATAAAATTGTAGAAATAATCATAGAATCATTTAGGTTGGATAAGACCTTTAAGATCATAGAGTACAACTATTAGCCTAACTCTACTTAGTCCACTGCAAAATCATGTCCCAAAGCATCATACCTACACGGGTTTTAAACACAATCAGGAATGGTGACTCTACAACTTCCTTGGGAAGCCTGTTCCAATGCTTGACAACCCTTTCAGTGGAGGATTTTTCCTGATATCCAACCTAAACCTCTTCTGGCACAACTTGAAGCCATTTCCTCTTGTCCTGTCATTTATTTGAGAGAGCAGACTGACTTCCACCTCACTACAACCTCCTTTCAGGTAACTGTAGACAGCAGTAAGGTCTCCCCCCAACCTCCTTTTCTCCAGAGTAAACAGCCCAGTTCCCTCAGCTGCTCCTCATAACACTTGTGCTCTAGACTCTTCACCAGCTTCGTTGCCCTTCTTTGCACACACTCCAGCACCTCAGTGTCCTTCTTGCATTGATGTGCCCAACACAGTATTTGAGGCGCAGCCTCACCTGTGCCAAGTACAGGGGGATGATCACTTCTCTAATCCTGCTGGCCACACTGTTTCTGATACAAGCCAGGATGCCATTGTCCTTCTTGGCCACCTGGGCATGCTACTGGCTCACATTCAGCCAGCTGTCAACCAGCACTCCCAGGTCCCCTTCTGCAGGGCAGCATACAAGCCTGTAGCATTGCATGAGGTTGTGACCCAATTGCAGGACCTGCACTTGGCCTTGTTGAACCTCATACAACTGACCTCAGCCCATCAATCCAGCCTGTCTAGGTCCCACTGTAGAGCCTTTCTACCTTCAAGCAGATCACTCCCACCCAACCTGGTGTTGTCTGCAAACTTATGAGGGTGCACTCTATCTCCTCGTCAAGATTGTTGATAAAGATATTAAACAGAACTGGCCACCAATACTGAGCCCTGGGGAACACCACTTGTGACCAGCCACCAAATGGATTTCACTCCATTCACCACCACTCTTTGGGTCCAGTCACCCAGCCAGTGTTTAACCCAGCAAAGCATACACTCACCCAAGCCATGAGTAGTAGGTTTTTTTTTCCACAAGAATGCTGTGGGAAACAGTGTCAGAGGCTTTACTGAAGTCCAGGTAGACAACCCACAGCCTTTCCCTCACCCCCTAGGCAGGTCATCTTGTCATAGAAGGAGATCAGGTTCATCAAGCAGAGCCTTCCTTTCATAAACTCATGCTGACTGGGCCTGATCACTTGGTTGTCCTGTTTGTGCCACATGATGACACTCAAGATGATTGGCTCCATAACCTTCCCTAGCACCAAGGTCACACTGACAGGTCTGTAAGTCCCTAGATGCTCCTTCTGGCCCTTCTTGCAGATATGTCACATTTGCTAAGTCCAGCCCACTGGGACCTCCCCAGTTAACCAGGACTGCTGATAAATGATGGAAAGTGGCTTGGTGAGCATATCTGCCAACTACTTCAGTACTCCCAAGTGCAACCCATCCAGCCCCAGAGACTTGTGTATGTTTAAGTCACATAACAGGCTGCTAACCATTTCTTCTTTGACTATGGAGGTCTCATTCTGCTCCACATCCCTGCCTTCCAGCTCAGGGGGCTGAGTACTCAGAACAACTGGTCTTCCTATTAAAAACTGAAGCAAAGGCAGCATTCAGTAAAGCTCAGGATGAGCTTTTTCCTCATCCTTTGTCACTATGTTTCTCCCTGCATCCAATAAAGGATGAAGATTCTGCCTAGTCCTCCTTTTGTTGTTAGTGTATTTACAGAAACACTTTTTATTGTATTTAACAGCAGGAACCAAGTTGAGCTCTAGTTGGACTTTGGCCCTTCTAATGTCTCCTTGCATAGATTCACTACATCTTTGTAGTCCTCATAAGCCACCTGCCCTCTCTTTCAAAGGCCATAAACTCTCCTTTTGTTCCTGAGTTCCAGCCAAAGCTCTCTGTTCAGCCAAGCCCATGCTCTTCCTCACCAGCTCATCTTTCAGGACATGAGGACAGCCTGTTTCTGCACCTTTAAGTCTTCCTTCCTGAAGGAAGCCTTCCTGGACTCCTCCAGACTGCCTGCCAAGGGACTCTGTCAATCAGTCTCCTGAACAGTCTAAAGTCTGTCCTCTGGAAGTCCAAGGTAAATGGTCAATATATAGAAAACAAGTATCAATAACCCCTGATTCTCCAGGTGTGTGAAAACTGTGGGGTTTTTTCAGGCTTTTAGGACAGTATCTTTTTTCTTGATGTTTCACATACATTATCTTAAACAGCATATTGGCTTCATCTCTAAAGTTTCAGTCAGCTCCTGTGGTGGTATCAGCAGCATACAAGGGCTTTTAATAAGCTTTTGGAAAACGTAATGAGGATGATTTCTCTTCAGTTATGCTTGGCTCAGGGCTAGAGCACAACAATGGGATGTCATCAGAATAAAAGTTTGAATCACGACTCCTCATTTGCTTCCTTTAATCAGCATTGGGGAAGGAGGAGGCTGTTGTGACAGCTGGTTAGTATTGATTCAATTACATACTCCATTCTCTGGACTTCAGCTCAAGATGCCCTTTGGCAAGCTGAGCAACTGCTTGATGATAGATACAATAGCTAGGATTTGTTAGAGTAGGCAAAAAGGACACGCCTGATAGGGACACATTTCTCAGGCAGCATGCCTTTTAATGTTCACTACAAGCTATGGAACATCCATTTCAGCAAAGCTTCCAACCAAGTCTGATTCTCCTCTCCCTTACGCAGTGAAAGTGATCTGTAACACGCATACCCCCACACACCCCTTGGCATGTGGAATTGTACAGGTCACAATGAGAGGAAAACCAGGCTCTCAAGTGCCAAGGACTCAAAAACTGATCTGCCCTGATGTAGTGCTACTTTGGTAATGGTCACAACTGAAGCAAGAGGGAGGGAGAATCTGTGAAGTAAAAGTTCACTGAAGATGAGTGATCACATGAGTAATCACATCAGGCCTGTGATCGTACAGAAAAGGGCACAAGCAGCCTCCCAAGAGGTCCAGTAACATCATTAAGCTCTAAGACATCGTCACTAAGATGCCTTTGGGTGTCTAGGGCAGGCGTGCCCTCCCATTTCTATATCTGAGCATTCTGAACTGTACAGGAAAAGAACTTATTCAGCCTTTGAGTTCAACGAAGCTTGGCTTAGAGCTCTCCCACCCATCTCAAACAAAAAAAATCCCTGAAGTCAGTCTTCTGAAAAATGAAGGCAGTGGAACAAATGAGTTAAACTGACATACATAACAGACAAGATCTCACTAATATTTTGCTGTCTATGCCTATCACTAGTCTTTCACTAATCCCACCAGAGCAGTCATCTGAGTTGAAGGAAGGATGGCTACCAAGGGAGTCTTATCTGCAGAACTCTTCTCACTTCTGATGCAACAGAGCCCAATCTGCATAGCTGTGAGACTCAAGCCTTGTCTGTTCTGCCAGATTTTCCTGAGGACTTTATGACAACCAAACAATTTGGAGCAGAGACATTATCTCTTTAAATACACTTTACAAGCACCCTAGAAATTTACTTTGTGAGGCATATGAACTTCAGATTCTCATGGGAATATGCTATGAACATTACTAGGGCAAAAACATCCCATTAAAAATCATAAAGTAAGAGACAACATCATTGCAGGTCATCAGATTATGTGGGAAAAAATGAAGTTACTCTATTTTGCCCTTCCTTTCAGGACAAAGGCATCTTAGTGCTGCTATTCTGCTTGGCAGTATTACATGAAAGCAAAAGCTTGTCTTAATCATTTTTTGGAAAAGAGGAATGATAGCAAAAGTACACTCATACTTGGGTATAACAACAACTAGCTAAAGCTGGCAGATCTTTTCCTAGTGATATTAATGAATGTAACCAGTTTCATAAAACCTTCTTTCACTATAGCACCTAGGATAAAAAGCATAAGAGAAATGGGCATCATAGTGCTATAAGGCTGCAAAAAAATTCTATTACATGAGCTCATAACTTTACAAAATATTCCTGTAGATATTTGGCATATTTTTCTTGTCTAATCTATGACCAAAGGTCATTTGCACATTTCCGTGAGATTTCTTGGGGAGGCTGAGTTATGGAGGGAAAGTTTCCATGTACCTGAATGAAATCACACTTATTAGTTGGAAAACATACCACACAGGTAAAATTTGAAAAATGGTGAGCAAATAGCTAGATTACTACACAACTTAGTAAGGACAGCAAATTGTGGTATTTGCCATGCCTCAGAGTATTTTGCCAATTGCAATTTAAATATACATGATTGATTGTGCCTTATGATAGTAGCTGCTTAGCAGTTTCTTTAGCAGAAGATATGCTAGAAAAAAAAGGTTTTTCAAACAAAATATTTTTAATGTATTGGTTGTTAGTATTTCTCTAATTTATAAAAGGATAGAAAACGGTATCATAGGGAAATCTAACTCCACTATTGTGAAACTGCTAGTTTTCTTCTTAAACAGAAACTAGTACTTTTATTAAATGTCTGTTCAGAACATTCAGTTGTATTGCTCTTATTTTCTTACATAAAGATTGTATTTTTAACTAGTGTACCTCAGTGTTATGTTAATACCATCTTTCTTATATTCAGTTTTATATAACTTTGATTACTCTTTACATGCCATTATTTTTCTGGAGTGGTTAGAGTCTTTTCAAAATGACTATTTAATCACTGCTGTTTAGTTCATTATTTTCCCATCACTGTGATGACTCCTCAGGGAAGCCGACACCTGTCAGATGTATACTTTTGTAAAATGTGCTTATGTAGTATTGCAGGCATTAATTTTTAAAGTGGGATAATAGTGTTTAATCTCAGTATTTTCTGCTTTATAAGCACAAGACTTCATCTAAAGTTTACTTCATCATACCTAGCTTTGAGCTAGTGTGATATTACAGAAAGTTCTGAAATGGCCAAGTATAAAATAGAAATCCTATAGCAGAATTATTTATAATAATCCTTTCAGTGATGCAGGGCATGTACCTTCTATAGGGAAACAGCCCTTTTAAAAAACTGTTTCACTTCAGTTCTGATTTAAAATTTTGTCTAGAGCACAGAAGGGATGTTTTTCAATGTACAAAACATTGTGACCACACAAACTGTCCTCACACCACTTAGGTAATATGCTTCTGCTGATTATTTTTGTGCTTAGGCTGTGGCAAAAAGAAGTGAAGTGGCTGGTGCTCACATAAATGAAGCCATCAAGAGAACTCTCAAGCGTGCTGTTGAGGCACCTGGGAGCAGTTCTGCTTACAGGCATACTGCTTCGAGCAGTAAAAACAACCACAAAAACTTCCTCAGAATGTTGTATCAAATGTCCTTGGAAAAAAGTTTAAATTCTAAATGCCTGATCTGCTAAGAGTAAATAAGTCATAATCAAAATACTGGTGCTAATTTGGCTTCCTGCATCAGAAGCAGGGAAGGAGTAACTGTTTTGTTTCTTAACTGTTTCTGTACTTACAGGTAGTAATACCATAAACAGAGCCTACTGTCATAGTATTTAATACCAAAGCCATAGGACAAGAAGGACATGACCCCCAAATAATATACCGCATCGTATGCGCTGAAGTTTATATAATGAAAAGCTGATATGCATCTTTTCACGCTGCTCAATGAGCATCACAGGTTTCTCTTCTCCCCATGACTGACTCCTGAGGCAGTCTGCTGGCAGCGAGAGAGACGGTCCCTGCTCATCTATTCATACCTAGGTTTGTGTTACGGCAGACAGGGTCCTCTGAATTCCCAGTACATGGGAGCAATGTAAATATCCCCACATAAGAGGTGGGGAAGAAGATCAGGTGATGTGTTCCTCTGATACATCGCTAGATGTCAAGAAGAGGTTGGGAACGTTTTCTTATGCATGAAGTAGAGGACAAATCTAATCTGTTTGCCCTCAGTGTTACATCTTCAGTACATCCATAGACTACATTGTTTCTTGGCGTCTGGACGCCCTGGTGTTGCACATTATAAAGTGGCAGATACAGACAGAGATACTTGTCTTTGCTAGCTCTTCCACAACTACTGAAGTTGTACAAAGCTGGCCTAAAATTTTTCCCCTAAGATCTGTTTTACTTTCTTTACAAATACGAGCTGAGATTCTTTTATGATTGCAAGCACCCAAGGAAACCAGGATTTAAGGCAAGGGCTTCACACCATGCCAGTCAAAACATAATCAGAGCCCTCCTTTGTCTAAGGTTCCAGTAGCACAAAGCAAGCATCCCATCAGGAA
Organism: Eurystomus gularis; assembly: GCA_013400335.1. NCBI lineage: Eukaryota > Metazoa > Chordata > Aves > Coraciiformes > Coraciidae > Eurystomus > Eurystomus gularis. The sequence goes on along the minus strand of VZZY01000487.1, from coordinate 23,582 downwards.
AGGGTTTATTTTACAGTTTTTGATGTTATGCAAAAACAGTTCTATATTTACTGTTAAGTCTCCTAACCTACAGCACAGCCTCAGCCCTCTGTGTTCTATATCACAACTGACAATATAGAAGATACCCAAAACTTCAGGATCATATTCTTCCATAGTCACACACAATTGATAACAAGATAAAACCAATGAGACTGCAGACTAAAAATCAAAATTCTGAGTTTCATTAATCAATCTTTTACACAGCATGTGTGTGGGGAGGGGAGTTGAGAGCCCATAAGAATTTATAAAGAATCACGTTTCTTGTTCTGAATCCTACAAGAACCTTTCAAAGATACATGGAAAGATATTCCTTCTGTAATGTGTTTCATTATACAAACTTGTTCAGGAGTCCATCCAAGTATATCCTCATAAGCTGTTACACAATGGACTAAATTTAACTGGATGATTCATTTACTCTTTCAGAAATCACATTTAATTTATTAATTTATGTATTACTAAATGGCAACTAACAATTCCATGGTGATCTCAGCAGCTCTTCTCACATTCTGTACAAAGTCTAATGCTTGGAAAATGCACTACCAAAACTGCCATTCCTTTTACCCACAGCACAATAAATTATTCCTATCACAGTCATTGCTTCAGCAAAACCTAACAATGAAGCATTTCACCTGTTCTAGAGACAGGGAAAATATTCTACACCTGTTTTTGTTTAAGTCTTTTTCTTCAAACAATGCTCAAGTACAGAGGCATACTCCTTTCTGGAAAAAAATCCATCATGTCTTATGGAGAGGAAAAATAACCTTTGCTGTGAAACATTTTCTTTACAAGCTTTTGCTCTCAAAATATTTTGTTGCTGTGCATTTCTTCCAAGACCTTGTGAAACAGGTATATAAAATAGCCACAGTAATTGCTTGAACCAGGATGTGAGACCTAACTGAGATTATAAATAAGTGTAGTTGGAAAAGTATCAAGCAAAATGAAGATAATAACATCTGTAAATTCAGTCTTTTCCACAGGGTCTAGAAATTATACGTAGATGAATTTATTGTTGAAAGCTCTTGCCTACTTCAGCTAGCTATAGAATTTAAATAAGACAAACTTTTCCTGCAAAAACATGGAAACCCTTATTGTATTCAACACTTTCCAAGAAGGGATGCTCAGAACCTTAGTTAACTCTGTGCTTCAAAAGGCAAAGAAATGAAGTGCTAGGCAAGCTCACTAATTATAGAACTGAAGACTGTGTTTAAAGGGAAGTGTACTGAAACTGAAAGCTTATCTGCAACAGTAAGTTGTTTCCCAAAGGAACTCAGAAATAAGAAACGCCATATCTTAGAATTAGTAGCTTAGAATTGCATGAAGCAGTATCTACCAGAGGGGAAAAAAAGTCTGTATTTGGGAAAGTTTTTGTATTAATTCATGCTTAAATGTGAATAGGGAGAATGAAAGAAGCACATTTAGCTAAACATTTCTGCTCTTTAGAGAAAGGATGACCACCAGCAGTAGCCACAGAATATGATTAGGATTCCTAGTTGGTGCTATGTCTTTCATCTTCTCTGTGTTACTTAGAAACATTCCATGTCCAAATTAATAACCTAATAGTTCTCTTAATGCTGGCAGGAGATTATGACAGCAGATAAAATAGTGTCATTTCTTGCACTATGTCCCTAAACAGTGTTTGGGACGCAGAGTTGAGATAATTTGCCATTCTGTCTTGCATTGGTACAAAGCCAATCTTTGCACATTACTCTGAAAGACCTGAATAAAAAGAGACTGTAGTATTGCCTGGAAGGCTGTATCTGATACTGGCTGTTGTCTAAGAAAGCAGGTCTGTCCCAGCCTGTCCATTTTCAAAACTGCATTGTTAGTAAGGACTCACTTTTACATAGACTGCTTATGTAGTAGAACTATCTGGAAGGTCATTCTGAATGTTATCTCAAAGCATGTGGAGGAAAATAAGGTTATCAGTAGTAGTCAGCATAGATTCACCAGGAGGAAATGATGCTTAAAAAATCTGATAGCCTTCTATGATGGCATGACTGGCTGGGCAGATGAGGGGAGAGCAGTGGATGTTGTCTACCTTGACTTCAGCAAGGCTTTTGACACTGTCTCCCGCAACATCCTCACTGGTAAGCTTAGGAAGGCTGTGTTAGATGAGCAGACAGTGAGGTGAATTGAACTGGATGAAGGACAGAGCTCAGAGGGTTATGATCAGAGGCACAGAGTGGTGTTCTCCAGGGGTCAGTACTGGGTCCAGTACAACATATCCATTGATGACCTGTATTAAGGGACAGAGCATACCCTCAGCAAGTTTGCTGATGATACAAAACAGAGGAGTGGCTGACACACCAGAAGGCTGTGCTGCCATTCAGTGAGACCTGGATAAGCTGGAAAGTTAGGTAGAGGGGAATCTAATTAATTTCAACAAGGGCAAGTATAGAGTCCTGCATCCAGGGAGGAATGACCCCATGCACCAGCACAGGTCAGGGGCTGACCTGCTACAAAGCAGCTCGACAGAGAAGGACCCACAAGTCCTGGTGCATAACAAGTTCACCATGAGCCAGCAATGTGCCCTTGTGGCCAAGAAGGCCAATGGTATCCTGGGGTGTACATTAAGAATGTGACCAGCAGGTCAAGGGAGCTTCTCCTCCCTCTCTACTCTGCACTAGTGAGGCCACATCTGCAGTGATGTGTCCAGTTCAGCACTCCCCAGTTCAAGAGAGACAGGGAACTACTGGAGAGTCCAGCAGAGGGCTACAAATATTATTAGGGAAATGAAGCATCTCTTATGAGAAAAGGTTGAAAGACCTGGGGCTGTTTAGGCTGGAGAAGACTGAGAAAAGGCTAATCAATGTCTAGAGGGTGGGTATCAAAAGGATGAGGTTAGACTCCTAGACTCTTTTCAGTCATGCCCAGCAACAAGACAAAGGGCAATGGGCGCAAACTAGAACACAGGAAGTTCCATCTGAATGTAAGGAAAAACTTGTTGGCTTTGAGGGTGGCAGAACACTGCAACAGGCTGCCCAAAGAGGCTGTGGAGTCTCCTTCTCTGGAGGTACTCAAAACCCACCTGGATGCAAGCCTGTGCAACATGCTCTAGGTGAACCTGTATTAGCAGGGGGCTTGGACTAGATGATCTCCAGAGCACCCTTCCACCCCCTACCATTCTGAGATTCTGTGCTATTCTGTATTTACTGAAAGCACTTTATATAGAGAGATAAACTATACTGGTGTACACTGAAAATTTTCCTGTATCTAGCACAGCTGTTTAGGACTGCACACTGAGGAATAGGGCTAAATATCCCGCCTAGACTACGACACAATTTAGAAAGTTGGGTTGTTAAAGAATACAGTCCCTTCCAAGAACACAGGTTTCAACTGCCAACTCTCCCATTTCTTTGATGGGAGCAGGTCCAATAATTCGGGTTCTCCTCCTACTTCTCCCTCCTTAATCCATCCCTTTTACCAATCATTTCCCTTTGCAAGAAAGGAGTTGTATGCCCATAGCCCTTCATCTTAGAGATGGCAACATTCAGTTTTGCCTGTACCATTGAGAAGACACAAGCCAAATCCGAAAAGCAGTAAGAGCTCAACAGATATAGTTTGGGCACTTGTAAAGCACTGAGAGAACAAGATAGAAACAGCCCCTTCCACAACCGCCCTTAGGACTTGGAGGAATAAGAGCAGTACTCCTCTACATTCTCAGAAGACTGTTCACCCAAGATCCTTCATTGAATCAATCCCACACAGTGCCCTGCCAGGAAGACTCACATTTAACCCTTCCTGTCTACAAGTGCAAGCAGCTCCTGGGCAAAAAAGCAACTATGCATTTTGTCATACACAGCTTTCACAATTTCAGACATTTTCAGGATAGAAAGACTGCAGGTGGGAAACAGGGAGATATGGGTTTAGGTGAGAAAGCACAATGGAAAAACAGTCTTTTTTTAGACATGATGCAGCTTTACAGAAATGCTCTGGTTTTGCAGAGAGGGCCAAATAACTTCCTGGTCCCTAAGGCATGCCTGTAACTTCAATCCAGATTTTCAGCCCAAGACTAGAAATGCTTTCTATAGTTCAAACAAAAAATTCCAGACTATCTCAGAATACAGGAAAACTAACAATCCTTTCAACATTTGTCAGGGAAAAAGATACTAGACTCCTCTGATTTTATTTCTTGTTTCTACACCACTTCATCAGGCAGTCTCAGATGGAGTATTCAGCACTTTTCTATTCAGTGAATTATCCTAGATTAGATGGGACATTTATTCTGTCATGACTGAGGTGAAATGTTATCTACAGAAGACAGTCAAAAAAAAAAAATCAACCTGTAATTTCTAAAAAGAACTTTAGCAATGACACTGCTAGAAAGTGCCATTGACTCTTGAAGTTTTCCGAACTCTTAAATGCCTTACCACTTCTGAAAAAAGGACTTGGACTTGTAATTGCCTCAAATACACTAGGAAATGGTACACAGGGTTAAAGTAGATATACAAGTTTTGTTAGTAACTGCCGTGCTTCTCAGAACCACTTTAAGACATACACCTCTTGGGTTTTGACTGAGTATTTTACATACAGCATTGTTGTGAGCCCATTAATCATCATTTTTGCTGTATTGCTCCCACCTGGAAAGAATAAGCCTGTAACTGAAAAGGCAAATTTAGCATTTATATTGTAATAACATAGTTTCATTGCCATTCTCCCCATAAAGAATTTGAACATTATGGTGAACCGTATCTCATTGATAAGTGAATGGAAGTAAAGCTTTCTCATTACCAGGCCCCCATGAGCTAAGTCATCTGTTTGTGGAGCAGAGCCTTCTATTGTGTTGTAACAATTACTTTTACTCCCAGATATGATAACTCTTTGAAGCAGTACCTGGGAGACACACGTGACTTACATTAGCAGAGGAGTTAAAGTGTTTGCTGATAAACTAATCTCATTGGCCATGCACCTGATATTTCATTGTTGTGGGCTTTTTTTTCTTCTAATGGTGAAAGCCATTGACTCTGACTGAAATAATTTAGCTCAGCCAAATAAATTACTTCAATCCAAGATGAAGTCTAAGATTATAAATTTCTCTTCAAAACTTCTGTTGAAAACATAATGCTGTGCTTTAGCATTTTTTAGCTAGCTAGAGATTAGAAAAGAGTTTGAATAGAAGCTTGTTATGCTGGCAGGTATGTATGCATGGTATTCTAGGATATCTTTTCAGGCTAAAAACTTTCAGTAAGCTCCTGAATCACACTGTGATTAGAAGGAGGGTATGGATAAGTGCTACAGTAAGACAGTGAAAGTGTCTTCATTTGTCATAAATTACAGCTAGCATTTACAGATAATACGCATGAAATACAAGATGGATAGATCATTCCAAGAAATTATTAATATCATAAAGTCAACAAAATTACAGACTGCCGCAAAGTGGTTTTGCTACTTTTCAGTACTCTATGTGCAGAGTAAATGTGTATGTATACCTAAACTAGCAAAACAATTCAATCTGCACCTTCAGTTACAGGCTTAGGGAAGTATTTCCTGAAGCAGGATGGACTTTAAAAAAACCTTGGTGGGAAGGATTATGCTTTTTTTTAACATTCTGTACCTGTCATTGGTAAAAACCCTTACTATTAAGTAACAGTCCTGATATAAAGTTGCACCAGGACACTCAGGTATCTCATTAACTCAGAGTCAAGAGTAATACCCACTGCAGCATAATGGAAAAAAAGTCAAATGTAACTTCAAAGCTTCTATGTGTTCATATTCAAACAAAAACTCCATACAGATTCCAGTACGAATCACAGTTTTGAGGAGCCATCCTCTGGTTTTATTCATGGTACAGGTAGCAGTGAGCCCCCTGACTTCAGACATTGATCAGTATGCCAATATACTTGATTAAAAAGTCTTGTGCCCTGAATATTTATGTCCTGGGTTCAGCTAGGATAATTTTGACAAGAAACTGGGAGAGGGTACAGCCAGAACAGCTGACCTGAACTAGTCAAGGGTCTGTTCAGTACCATAGGACTTCATGCTCAGACTATAACCAGGTGAGCTGGCTGGTGGGATGAAGAATTGCAGCTCAGGAACTGGCTGAGCATTGGGTTCTGGGTGAGCAATTGCATTGTGCATCACTTGCTGTGTATATTCTTTTATTAGTATTATTGTTATTAATAGGAAGACACAAGGAGAGAAGAAATAAACTTTCCTTATCTCAACCCATGAGTTTCCACCTTTTTCTTCCAATCCTCCTCCCCATCCCACCAGAAGTGGTGGAGGAACGAGCAAGCAGCCACATGCTGCTTAGTGGTCAGCTGATCCTAAACCATGATAATTAAATAAAAAGATCCTGCCAAAGAAAAGAACAGAAGATTATACTGCTATAAAACCCTATGGTTCTAAAGAACCTAAAAGGTTGGGTTTTTCTCTTTTCCCTCAAGAACATGAATAAAAAAAGGAACCTCTTATGCACACAACACTCACCCTGGATACCTTTATCTGTGCCCTGGAGCAAGAAGTAGACATAGTCCAGCCTGTTATCTGGCCTGCAGAACAGCACTATTTCAAGGTGGGAAGGCAGAAGCCACAGTGATAATTAACCACAGAGTTCTGGACTCTTCCATATCCACTGAGTTGCTTCATACTACATGAGCGGATTTTTATCTACCCATGTCCACTAAATGACCTCACTGGCTACATCTGGCAGGTACTCTATTCATCTGCATGAGATATTGTGGTTGCTATCTGGTTCCTGCCTCACTTTCCTGGACATTGAAGATACAAAGGACAAACACTGAAATGGTTCATATACCAGAATCCAAGCTGTGCCATTTGCTGGGCATCACTACAACTCATCTCTTCCATCAGCTGCCAGTCCATTTTGTATGTCTGGGTAATACAACCACACACTGGGCAGCAGAGATGAGTTTAAGAGCTTCCCATGAGTCTTCTTCCCTTCCAAAGGCTTTGTGCTGGCACATCCTGAAAACAGACACTCACATATCCCAAGTAGAAGCCAATAAATCCTATGTGTTGCACCTTTTCTTATTTTAGCCTCAGAAGTCACTGCAGGAAGCCATGCTTCAGTTGCCCTTGCTGATTTTATGACCCTTCTGAGGAGGGCTCACCACTGCTCACAAGTACGTTTACATACTTCACAGTACTGAGGTTCAGCAACCATCCTGCCAATGAGGGTATCTACAGCCTGATCCCTCTTTCTTTAGGGCTGTCAAGATGTGCAGCTCTTTTCAACCTTCTCACTTTTTCTATTCCAGGCAAGCCAACCATTTTGACTCTCCCACTTCACTTATAATCCTCTCAAGATCTCCATCATTTTCACACTTTTTCCTCAGAGAAAAGAACATTCCCCACCCCACACAGCAAAGAGTCTGGGTGCCACACAGCACTTGTAACTGTGTAGGATGTTACTGTAGCAACTAGGAAAGAAAAGATTAATCGTTCCATGAAAGAAAATACATGTTCATTTTGATCAACCTTGTGTCACCTTAGGCTGCATGCTCCAGACTCTACCTGCCCTGAGTTAGGTACCAAGGTAGTGTAACTAACAAGAACAGGCAGCCTGACAGCTGCAGCAGCTCAAAACGTGGTCTAATCTGGTTTGACACTTGAAAGTACCACTCTGGTTGCCAGACCCCTCTAATAAAGTTTCCGGTGCTGATGGTTGTTCTTTGCCCACTGCTGAGTCTGGCTTTCCAAATGACATTACTCATTCACATTCTTGGCTACGAACAGTGAATTACTAGTAGTTATCTGGGGAACACCACGATATTAGGCACAGTCATCATATACCCTGTGCCACTCCCATCAAACCACGTAGACAAGATGCTGACACAGGCCTTTACAGTTAGGCTTATTCCAAAAGAAGGCTTCTGGTTTTGAAGAAATTCCACTGTGGGTTTCTCTCCATGTTTCCGGGGCTAAACCAGGACTTCTTAATCACATTTAGGAATAGCTGTGAATTACCAGGAGACACCAGGTGTGACAGACCATCTGCAAGTACACACATCTTCAATATGCAGGTAAATGGATTAAAGATTAACTTGTCCTTCCCTGAGAACCAGTGAAAATTCTCTGCAAACACATAGAAAGCCATATTAACAATCTGTTATTGTTAATAGGTTATTTGTTAATTGTTAAAGGTGATGATTGCAACTAAATTTTCTTCCACTTGCTCCAGGTGAGAATCATCATCCTGAAGGAAAACGAGACAGTTACCACTGAAATTTTTTTTTTTAAGCACAGAAGAATCCTACTGGAGGAGTTCGCATTGATAACAGTTACAATATTAAATTATTTACAGGCAGGTAAAAATTATCATATCTACAGATATGGACAAAAGTAATGTCCATATTAATTCTAAGGTATTCCTCAATAGTTTGAAGGGCATACTAGACTGACAAGATGACTGCAAAATAGTACTTTTTCCTCCCAAGCATACAGACTTTGGAAGAACTGTCCAATTCCTCTTTCTCATCTGCTTTAACAGCCTTAGTAAACTCTTTACAAGTAAATCTATGAACTAAGTTTATTTCAAATCTGAAAAATGAGATTAAATACAACTTGATGAAACAAAGCTCCCCTGTCCATCTAAGACTTGCAATGTAATTCTGCCTTCTTACATAGATCATAAAATGATGAACCTGAAAACCAAAATAACACCATGAAGAGCACTATTCATCAATAAATCAAACTCAGGTGTAGGTAGGTGTGCTCAAAAGCACTTACAAAACAAGCCAAAAGAAGTGTAGTAAATAAATCTTAGGATTCTCTCCCAAACAGCACTAGTAGGAGAGTGACTGTACACATTTGTTAGACATTGCATATTCCAAGTGTCTTGCCCAGTGTGGTATCAGATTTTTGTGCTCTTGCATATTATTTGCTAGCTCTGTGATGGAGATACTTCATAGAAAATGGTCACTTGACAACTATAAAACAGTACAAGCACTATGCTACTTTCATTTCAAGGAATGCATTTCATGGCTGCTTTAAGGTGAGAAAAATGTTTTTCATCCCTGGAGAGATACAAAAATATCTATTTTCAGAAATACTTGCCAAGAAAAAAAAACACAAAAGGATTATGACAATCCTGAGCAGTCCTAGCCACAAAAGTTCCTTTCCCTATGTAAGGTGCTGAGTTGCAAAAGCTACCAAGATGAGTTAAGTGTCCTTGTAGGCTACCAGGTCAGTTTTGACACTTTCAAAGATAATCCAGACAGATCCTGAGGGGAATGGGAAGGAAGTCAACAAATTCCCTTCCTGAAGGGAAATAACAGCAGCTTTTTCCAGTAGTGAAAAATCTCCTCCTTGGTAGATACTCAAAGGGAATAATCCTCAGCTAAGCTAAGATCTTTTATTTAAAGCACACCAAGAGAAAAGAGCTACACTGAACAGTTGTATGGTAGAATGCATCAATCCAGAAAGCCTAAGACCACAAACATATTACAATTACAAGAGAAATACGGCTAAATGTTGGTACTAAAGGCTACCTGCAAATAATTGTTGTGAATTGTATTCAGGGGGAATTCACCATTCCAAGTAGCCATAAAACATAGCTCTAATATTCTTACAGCAATTAAAACCATGTAAACAGCCTACAACAAATGCCAGAAAATAAACAAAGGTTTTCAGCAATGTGTAGCCTGAATTTGAATTCAGTTCAGTCAATTCCTTTAAATAAGTACCAAAGCAGTATCAGTGTCATTGATCCTTTCTGAGGGACTCCATGAGAAATCACATTAGTGAACAAAGGAATAGAAGTACTGGTCTGCACTGTCCAACTCAACATGAACTGCTACCACACCACAGACAAGATGATGCCTTGAATTTTGTGACCTTGAGGTCTGCAAGCAGTGTAGGTTATACCTAGCTTCTGCTTACTGACTCTCATTTTATTTGCTTTACTTGCTTCAATAATCCTGTTCCTCAAGAGGACAAAAAAGGAATAGTTATTGTATGTTCATGTTGTTCCAAGTGGTCCTTTCAAAGTCCTCTAAAAAAACCATTAGCAAGTGTTTGTTCCACTGAATTAATATATATGATACAAAACATTGATTCAGGAAACTGATTTTCACAAACTGTTTTCTATTTGCTCTTTTAGCACTTATCAATACTTAATGAAAACACTGAGTTTCAAATGTATTTCTACTTCAGATTCATGGTACAATCTCAGTCCTTATTGTAGAATGCCTATTTTAAATTAAATATTCCAGTACATATTCCTCATTTATATGTTAATATTCACTAATGCTGTAGACAGAAAACCATCTTTTCTCTTACAGGTTTCTCATACAGTACCCTGCAGAGCTGACTCACCTGCAGAGAAGTTACCAGGTTTTCTACTTGCTTTACACTACAGCACTTCAGTACTTCTGGGAGCAGTTAGCTACTGATTCTTCCTTCACTTCAGTTTCCTTGAATCCAAGTGAAATAGCAAACTGCTAGAAACTTAAACCATGCAATTCATTTGCTTGCCTAATAACATTTCTAATTATTAAATGCTGTCATTTCTAGTACCTTACTAGATGCCCAATTTTTTGTTCAAAGTTTGATTAAAAAGCCTGATTGAAACCTTCTTCGAAAGAACCTCTGTATTAGATGACTAAGAATATATTTTGCACCTGACATAGGATTGCATATATTTTACACCCTAAGTTTAGAAACTTAGTCAAAAAAGGACCATTTAGACATTTTCAAGGAGTAACCCACACTCACTGGGAAAGAAAAAAATAATCACTATTTACTTGTCAGCATTGGGAACAGTAATCTGAATTCTCTCACACATACCTGTGCTTGTACTACTAACTTTTTTTCTCATTATTACTTGATAGGCTGACAGCAGCTGGCAGTTGTTCAAGCTTTTATTTCCCTGATGGCTTGACTTTCTTGTTCGATTATGTTAAAAGTGAAGAATTTGTTTCCAGCTGAACTAAGGGCTAGGTTGAGAAGTCCCCATCCATACTGATTCTACCTAACTTTTCAGATAGTTCCTTGTGACAGAAGCTTAATTTCCATTCACATTTCTATCCACCTATGTGTAATAGCTTCAACCTGCCCAGTAGCTCGGACATTCATTTCAGCAGGATTTGGCACTGAAGAACACAACTGCATTAACTGTTCAGAGATAAAAGACTACTAGGCCCATAAATGACGCCTTCACAAGCACAAGCATGTCCTCCATCCCTTCCTGTTCTATGCCAGAAAGAACAACATATTTAGGTATTCTGGTCATATTATCTCATCAAGTCATTTCTCAAGAGGCTAAAGACCATTAGAAGAAGAGCTCTAGGCAGGATGGCACAGAAGCTGAAGATAAAAGCTCAAGGGCCTGGCAGAGAGGGCAGGACAACGGGGTCAGAACTGCTGGGCACCTGAAAGATGACCCGAGACTTGACTGCAAACCGTTGTCTCCCATTCAAACTTGAGTTTCCCCTCCTGGGGTAGCCAGTTAACATATCAAAGCAGAACTCATCTCCTTCTCTTAATTTAGACAGTATGGATGAACTTACATGATTGTCCTTGTGAATCAGCTGTGACTCTGGACATTGTGTAGTATAGCCTCCTACAATTGAAGCCTTAGAAATGTTTAGGAAGAAAAAGAAAAGGAAGATCTAGAATATGAACCAGTCTGCTTCCCTTCCCTCTCCTATTGATCAGAGGGCTGAAATTTTGAATAGGATTTGAGAAATATGTTTGACCAAATTATAAAAGGCTCCCAGTTTCAGTTCAACTTCTGTTGCTTCCTTTGAGAGGTTTGGGGAGTTATCAAGGGTTTTATTTTTAATGAAGCAGTTTATTTTTTTAATTGCTATTGCTTTATGATGACCAGACACTGCATTGCTGCTTCACAGAAGAATAGGACACAGCTGCCTGTACTTTGTGCAAGCAAAGCATTGAAAGTAATAGCCTTTTGATGAAAACACACCAAGTTGTTAATTCCAATGTTCTGCACACGGAAATATTCTTGAGACATCCTGAAATTAGGCACAAGAGGCAAGAGAAAGCAACATTTGAGTAGCCATATGCCAACTATGGCTATCTAACCACATGTGTAGAAACTGCTCTACTTGAATCCATGGTAGAAAGAATATCTAGTCTTTCCCTGTTTGATATATCTGTCAAACCCATGATTTTCATTCATCCCACAGGCAAGAGTTAAGTCTCAAACAGTACAGAAGATGATGATTCAGATGTGCCAGTGTTTAAACACCAGAAGTTATCTGGATGACTCCAGATATTGGGGAAGTACAAAGTTATGAAATATGTATCCCAGAAGAGACAACTAAAGAAAAAACTTTTAAAAATTAAATTACCTGAATAGATTCAGAGATAAGGAAGTACACTTTCTATGGCTCTATTGTGAAATATTTCAAACATGAAGTCTTTTCCAGATAATTTAACCTTCTTCACAAAAGTTAAAGCAGGATTCATCTTACACTGATCAGTCTCTTGTGTGCATTATAAAAAAGAATGGTTTGGACAGATAGGAAAAATAAAGCTTTGTGTAAAGTACAAGCATTCATTAACAAACATCTGTTCACTGGAAAAATCTTGAGACTGAGAACATTAGAAATGCCCTACTGGATCCATCCAATGCCAATGGTCCATCCTACCCAGTATTTGGTCTCCAGTAGTGGCAACAGCAAATGCCATTCACTGAAAGCATACAAGCCTGCCCACTGGTGTCTTACCCCCTCCACACTTTCCTAGCACCCAGCTGGTCAATTTTTTGTTGTTGATTGGGTCTATTTTTGGTTTTATTTTTTTAAGTGATGCTTGTTAAAGGATACTCTCCCTCCCTACTCTTGTCTATTCTATACAGCATGTGAATATCTATCCCAATTACTTTTTCAGCCTGCCCATACAATCTGCCTCCTCATCCTCCTGTCACATCAACTCTTCAAAGCTCACTGCTGGATGAGGACAGCACTTTCTCTTATCCCTCCTGATCTGCTAGTTTCCTCAAGTGGCCTCTGGTTGTAGTACTGCAGGAATTCATCAACAGCAGTTCACAATTCACCATTGCCCTAACGGTTTTTAAGCCTCAGCCATATGCCCCCCTCCTTAGGCTTCCCCACTTTAAGCAGAACATGGTTGTCCTTTCCTTGTAACACCTTTTCCAAGCTCTTAACCCAGTCAGCTGCCCTTCTCTACCTGTTTTACCTTTGCTATAACCTCCTTTCAGCCACAGGCAACATAAAGTGACACTAGTAGACCCAGTGCTTGGGTGAGGGCCAACAGGCAAGAAGCATTTTTGTACAATAGCAGCAAACTGGGAAGAGGCAAAACTAGGTCCCTTGCAGCATGCTACATCACATCCCTTCCAAACACCAAACTGTCAAGAGCAAAGGAAGGTGAATGTCTGTCTGAATAAATATGCATATTTTCCTATTGTATTACATAAAAAAACCTTAAGGCTGGGGCTGTACAGTTTCCCCATGAGTCACAAATGCTAGGCGTTAACATGTCAGGTGTCTGCATGCATTGTGCATTGCCATTTCATGACTCAGAAGTTTTCCTGCTCTTTTGATCCTGAAAGCATGATGGCAACAATAATGTCTTCAGGTAAAACCCTGCATATCCAAACGTGCCTTGCCTGTGGGATGAACGCCAACTCAACTCTGCAACTTGCTTTCACACTCTCATTTGATACAGTAAGTCAGATCATTAACCTCATACAAGTATTTTCTCATAACATAGCCTCTCAGCTTCCTATGCCTAACTTCTAATGTTAGTAAGACAAATTCATTAGGGGCACAGAAGTGGAGTCCCACAGTATGGTATCCTTCTGATATCGCATTTTCAAGTCTTAGCTTTCCCTTCTTTATGGGAGATTCTAAAGGATATAATAAAGCAATATCGACTTTTCCAAAAAATTACAAATTAAATTGACTAGCACACAGTCAATTACAAATTATTCAAATGAATTTGTAATACATGGTTTGAAATTCATGCTGCATTACTCAGGCATCCAGCTTATTCATACAGGAGTAATGAAACTATCATCTGACCTGCATATTAACTAGTGAACACAGATGTAAGTATACACCTGACTTTCGCCTAACGTTTTTAGATCAAGTTGTAAGTTTCAAGATTCTGACCAATTTCAGAGGAAGGTGAATTGCAAAACTAGCCACCAGAGCCCTACTTGTAAACTTTTATAGTGTGCATGTAATTAAAAATTTGCTTCAAGCTTTGAGCATTCATGCTTCAAAAATGCATTTTCCACACTTTTCATTACAAAAATTTAAGCATTTTTGAACAAAGGTTGTTACAGTCAAATTAAGACCAGCTTTCAATTCAAAATCCACTGGGCATACTGTAATAATTCTGAATTATAATTGCAATTTGTTTTTCTTGTACAACTTAAGTTCTGTGACTACCATACAGAAAAATACATACATTTGCACTAAGGTGAAGGAATGATCAATCTTTACATTCTTTATCAAATTTGGAAGTTTGGTCAGACTCTCCACAGATTTTCTGAACAACAGCTACCTGCTATGCGACATCCAGTTTCCATTTACCTTTCCATTAGCTGTAACTGTCACCCAGAGAACAGTCCTGCATGCAGACCATTTCTTGGAAGTGTCTAATGGCAGTGTTTGATTCAAAGTAGAGTGCACAAGAGAAGTTGTAAATACATACAAATTAAAGGCATTGAGGCTTTGCATATTTTTGGCTGTTAGAACATTTCAGAAGTTCCTTAAAATAACAATATAAATGCAGAACGACTACTGAGTCACCTTCTCAAAAGGCTAGTAGATCTGTATTTTGCTACTGTCCTAAGCAGACTGTACCACTGTATTCCAAATCATTCCCTCTCTGTACTTCCATCCAGTAAAGCTGGTATCAACATTACCATCCAAAACACATGACCAGTTTTAAAAGAAAAAAAGCACATCATGACATCTCAAATGTAGGAACTCCCAGTTTGTTTTACAGGGCACCATTTTCTTGCCAGACAGTCTCAACTACAGGAAATTAGAAGGCAGAAAACAAGGGCAATAGCATTTCTCAGAGTGTTACTGGCTCAGCAGTGCTGCTTGGGAAACAAAGGAGCATGAGAACACTATTGCAGGGAACATTAACTCATAGCCTCAGCAGGTATCTCATGTGTGATCAGATATAGAAGAACAATATCCAGATATACTTCTTTTGTAAATGTTTTTCTGTTGTAACTCAGATGTTTTGGTGCCAAAATACTTTGCAGTGAGAGAGGAAACATCTGTTAACAATAGTAGAGGAGGATTTATTCGTGAAAGATGAGTCAGGATATTGCCTGAAATGACAGCTCACAAAATCGATGTCAAAGGCAACATTATTTACATCAAGGGCATTATCAAGGATCCTTCTTTCATTTCTAATTCTTTTGTTTTGCATTTCATTTTTAACAGACTGAAAGGCATGGTTCATCCTTGCAGGGGTGAGGGAACTGGGACAGACAGCACTCTGGAGCACAGAGAGGCAGCTCCTCCTGAGATTTACTAATAACAACCCAAAGCAATCACCTCCAGAGAATACACTGAAGATACCTGAAATTTCAGCCCATGATCATAGCTGTGCTTCTATGTCAAAACTGGTCTCAAAGTTGAGCTTTGTTCTAAAACACAGCTATGAACAAATGCCATACTTGCTATAGTAGAAATGACTATGTACAGGTCAAGCTCCAATCTGCTATTGGAGACTCTGGCAACACTGCTAAGAGCATTGTTTTGGTTCTTTAGTGTATTTAATCAGGATAATGCAGAATATCACCATCCCTTTACATGCAGGCACACTACTGCATTTGTGTATATTTTAACCAACTAGCTAGTTATGACATTAGCATGGACTTATACAACAAATGAGAGAAGAATCTGCCCTAAACAAGATAGAAAATGCAGGACACCAAAGAAAGCCAAGTCTAAATGAAGAATTTCTCTTTGCTAATACAAATACTGAAGTGCATCTCCTATCCATTAAATAGCACTATTTAGTCTGCTTAGCCAACAAGACCAAAAAAACCCAAACACATTGAGATGATTTTTACTTTGTTAAAAACTAAAAAATTGTATACTCCTGTTTCAGACAAAACCTGAACAGACCAGTTTACAACAGAATTTCCAGATTTTTCCTTCTTTTCTGCCAGAATCATTTAAACCACAGTTGCTTTATGTAACATTAAAAAAAAATAATCCCAAGTTATGCCTTTTTAAAAGGGTGCCTGGTCAGTGAGGAAGATTATCTGATTTGCACAGACTGCTGTGCTTTGAGTCAAAAACATAGAATATTGTACCTTTCAATTCAACTGCTCATACAAAGCTCAAGAAGCCTTTGTGACAGAAGGACAAGGCTCAAAACCCAACTTTTGACAAACAGGTCAGGCATCTGCAGCATAAGCTGAGACCAAGTAGTTTCTGAGCAACAAGGAAACAGAGCTATAGCTTAGAGGTGAAGAGATTTTCCTGGAGATCCAAGTTGTATTTATACTTTTTTTAAAAAAAATGCTAAACATGTCACAAGTCTGAGAGAAAGGATCCATCCTGCAAGTCTCCTGACATAGAAGCAGGAGGTACAAAGGCAACTTATTTTAAATCTTTTTAAATTTTACTGGCTTGGCTTGCAGAACTGTGTTTCTGCATTTTCAGTTTTATCTTAGTTTGCATTCAAATAAAACCTAGTTTTAGAGACTTAAAGCCTCCCTGCAGTTTTTGACAAGGCCAACTCATCTCCAGTCTTTGGGCTATGCAGGAAGGCTGTCACACAATCCCAAAAGCACAGCTACACAGCAGGTCATGAGGGAGTCACGCACTTAGAGTGAAAGAGCTGATAGAAAACACATTGCTAGGAGCAGGTGGTGGTTCACTAGTAGCCTCTTTCAATTTGGCATCCTCTGCATTGGAACATTGATTCAGATCTATCTCCTCTTGCATGCTCTGAATCTTAACCTCCACTGTTGCATAGCAGTAAAGCTTAACAAGAGAAGTTCAACCACAGCTGAGGATCTGGTTTTCTCCCTTGAAAATTAAGTTTTCCCCCTTGAAAATAACATGGAGTAGGTGTTGTTAACAGGTGATGCAGTATACGATCTGATACTGAAAAACACCTGCAAGCCTATGAGGTAAGAGGAAATTAAAATTGCACTGGCATTTCTTATTTTCTGTATTTCTGTTGTTGTTTACTACTACATACAAGAAATCTTATTACCATTTTTAGATTGCCAAACACTTCTCATTCCTCAGGTTATATTTCAGCATACTTGAAGCTGACAGAGAAGTAAATTTACTAAGACTCACTGAGTTTAATGAGAAATCTGCTTGGTAATTCCATGTTGGTGGAAAGGGGAGGAGGGTTCAGCATTTGATTTAACAAAAGATAGTGGTAGCAATACAGCATTCATTGCATCCTTCACATCCACATCTGCTTCCCAGAGTATTTTTAATCCTACCTTTTTACCAGTAGCACTGAGAAACACATACTTTGTACATCTTCAATTACTTAAAGATTATTTAAACTACTCTTTGTTTGCATTGCAGCTGGGTGGTTTTGTGGTGTGTTTTGGGTTTGTGTGTGTGCCCCCCCTTCCCCCCCTTTTTTTTTGCCTTGCAAATTAGCAAACTCGAAGCCAGCTGTGACAATTGCTTCTGGAATTCACCAGATGCAGGTTTTTAGTTTAAAACCTTCTTGATCACCTGTATGCACAGAACCCATTAGCAGGAGACAAGCACTGTTCTGACTAATAGCAAGCCTGTCAGTCAAGGGTTAGTGAGGTTGTCTAAGAACAGGAGCTGCCAAGAAGCAGTTGCTAAAGGCACCAGACCAACAAGAACTGTTCAGACAGCATCCAGAAGAAAAGCAACAGCATTTCCATCCTACACCCCTGCTCTATGAAAAATCTGCTCCTGCAAAAGGGTTAGTCGGACAGAAACTGTCCACTACATAGCACAGGCAAGCACTGAAAAGGAGAACAGGGGTCAAATTGTTTTGAAGGAGGAATCCAAGTTTTACCTTTTTTTCTTTAGAGCTAAAACAATGACATGGTTAACACTAGATTAAAGCAAATATTTCATATCATATGGGGAGAGCTTCAGTTTTCTTGCAAGAAAAGCATGGATGTATTTTAAAAACACCAATTTTTAATTAACAATATATAACAAATTGGGATATTTTCAATCCAACACCTATTTCTTTCTGGACCTAATTTAGCAAAACTCAACAACTCCACACACAAGCACGGCATCTGTGAGAACAGTGGCTTGGGCAGGTTCATGTTGTTGGAACAGAACCGTACCCCACCACTGGGGGCAGCAACAGCTTTAGGTTTTCTAATGAAAACCAGGGATGGGGGTATTAAAAGAAAAAACAAGGCACAAAACATGCTTTTTAAAAAACAGAACTGTTATCAATGAAATTTGCAGAGACTCAGTTTCTTGTCTCTAAATCTATCAGAAATTTACTGAATTAAAGCAAGCGGTACAGCAAGCAAAAACAGCGCTGGGCAGCCGGGGAGACCTCGCTCCACCAACGGCTCACACCTGAAGTGGCAAAC
>VZZY01000484.1:30186-52877 GCA_013400335.1 Eurystomus gularis | reverse complement strand
CTTGTAGTGATAGGATGAGAGGTTTAAACTGGGAGAGAGTAAATTTAGATTAGATGTAAGGAAGAAGTTCTTCACTCTGAGGGTGATGAGACACTGGCACAGGTTGCCCAGGGAGGTTGTAGATGCCCCAGCAGTAGATGAGTTCAAGGCCAGGTTGGACAGGGCTTTGAGCAACCTGGTCTAGTGGGAGGTGTCCCTGCCCGTGGCAGGGGGGTTGTAACTAGGTCCCTTCCAACCCAAACCATTCTCTGATTCTGTATCACTGTTTAGATTACTCATACCTCAAGAATTTAGAAGGAAAGGGAAAGAAAACTCAGTGGATGTCAAGGGGAATGCAACGGGCTCACATTTTCCCTAGCCTGCCTTTTGTTGCCAGCATTCTTAGAGAAGCCCTTACTGTTGTCTTTGACGTCCTTGAACGTGAGGTTCAGTTCCACTTGGGCTTTAGCTCTCCTATCTTCATCCCTAGATTCTCAGACAACGGTCTGTATACCTCCCAGGTTACCAGTCCTTGCTTCCACCTTCTTATTCTTCCTTTTGTGTTTCAGTTTGGCCAGGCACTCCTTCTTCATTCACACAGGCCTCTTGGCATCTTTGCCTAACTTCCTGTCATTGAAACGGACCTCTGAAGCTTGGAGGATGTGAACCTTGCATACAAAGCAGCTTTCTCGGCCTCTCCACTTCCCTCTAGGGCCTCATCCCACAGGACTCTTCCAAGCAGACTTTTAAAGAGGCCAGAGTCTGCTCTCCAGATGTCCAGGGTTGTGAGCTTGCTTTTCACCCTCCTCCTTGCCCTCACGTTCCTGAGTAGCACCATGAGATCATGGTGGCTGCAGCCAAGTCTGCCTTTGATCTTTACATCCCCAATAAGCTCCTCCCAATTGGTGAGGATGAGGTCCCAGCAGAGCACCTCTCATTGGCTCCTCTGTCACTTGGAGGAAGAAGTTATTATCGCTACACTGCAGGAAGCTCCTGGATTGCTTATGTCCAGCTGTGTTGTCCATTAGCAGATATCAGGGTGATTGAAGCTCTCCATGAGGACCAGGGCCCGCAAAGATGAGGCTGCTCCTGTCTGCCTGTAGACAGCCTGATCTACTTGTTCTTCCTGGCCAGGTGGCTTTTAGCAGATACCCAGTCTACCTGTCACCTTCGCCTATCTTCTTGCTAATCCCAATCCATAAGCTCTGTTGGCTTCTCTTCCATCCCCAGGCAGAGGTCCATGCACTCCAGCTGCTCTGTCACGTAGAGAGCAATTTCCCCTCCTTGTCTGCCCTTGTTGTCCTTCCTAGAGAGCCTGTGTCCTTGCATTGTGAGACCCCAGTCACAGTAGCCATCCCACCACATCTCCATGATCCCAACAATATTGTAGCCCTGCAACTGCATGGAGACCTCACATTCCTCGTATTTATTCCCCACGCTTCCTGCACTAGCCTGCAGGCACTTTAGGGAGGCACCTCAGCATGTTGAGTTCCTGGAGAGAGCTGGGAGGATTTCTCCACCATGGTGGCTTGTAGGCACTTTCTTGCTTGCAGCCACAGCCAATTTATTTCAGGGGCAGCTAGAAGCAGACAGTAGAGCCACCCAGTGCTGAGTGAGCTGCGTGTCATTGCAGCTGCCTTCATGTGAGATGTCCAGCCTCAGCTTGTCAGCTGTGCTCCCCTTCCACCAACAGCAAAGAATAGGAGCTCCCTGTGGCAATGCTTCAGCTTCCTGTGTCCCAGAGCCCCAGTGTCCTGGTCAACAAAGCTGTCACACAGTCAGTCCACAGTCTTGGGGAGCTCCTGTAGGAGGAAAGGAATAGTCTACAGGAAGGAGTGATGAGAATGAAGGAAAAGGTGGTAGATGGAACAGTTAACACTTGACTTGGAAGTGTGGATCTTTGCAGAACTCCTGCTAGAACCAACACTTTATAAATAAATGATGAAGCTGTCTATAGATGATATATTCTTCATCGTACCTGTTCCTGAAAAAGATGATTCAGAACAATTCAAACCTACCACGAGCAGTCCATTAAGAGACCATCCCAAGTGAATGTAACATGAGATGCAACCTGTGTGGGTGACAGCAAAACCTCCATCAGCAGTCCCCAGAGCATGTCTCTGGGGACCTTGGCAGAGCTGCTGCGTCTGTTGGTGGCCTGACTGTGTGCCCACCTCAGCGAACCTAGCAGCAGGACAGGGAGGGCAGGGGGACGCAGGACACAGGCACCTGGGACAGTCCCTACAAGGGTAGGCTCCAAGGTGGTTCCAGGGGAATGGGACTCTCAGGAGGGACAAGGGAAAGCCAGGGATAGGGGTGCCCCAGGCTTGCAGCACCCACGGGGGAGCTGGGTGGGATGTGGAGTGGTCCTATGGTGGGGGAGCAGCAAGGGAAGGGAAATTCAAGGTTCCTCTTCCCCACAGAAAGGGATAATGAAAGCAAGGTGTGGGAGGGGGGGTGAGGGCTGGCTAGGACCAATGGCAAGGCGTGGAGGTCCCTGACTCCCCCTCAAAATAAGCATATGGGAGCTAGGACCAGGCCCTTGAGGAGCTGATGGTCGAGTAAGTAGATGTGTGTTATCATGGTCCCTGGGACAACTGTGAAAAAAGGAACCCTTCCAGCATAGCTGATGATCATGTGCATACCCACATCTGGGGGATGTCAGGAGAAGTCTGTCTGCATGGTTGCTTGGCAGAGGGGCTGGGAATGAAGCCCAGCCCCAGCCAGGGCCGTGCAGCAGGAGCTCCCCTCCCTCAGCCTTGGGGGTGCTGCAGTCCTGTCCTGGTACCACCCAGCCTCATACTGCAAGGAAGCAGAGAGGATGTGTCCTGTCCCACCTGAGCGTCTCCCCTGGAGCCAGCCTCCTCTGCCATGCACCCTGCATCTAAGTGCAATTAATAACATCTTACCCTCACAGTTAGAGCCCCCCCCCCCCCCCCCCCCCCAAAGGAAGGCTTCACTGTCCCTGCAGCATCCCAAACATGGCTGTGGCCTCCCCATATCCTGCAGCAGCAGGACTTTGGTCTTCTGTGGTCTTCAGGGCCTCAAGTGGCCACACCCCTCCCAGAAGCTCAGCTATCCCATCTGTAGCTGCCTTAACACCACAAGGATGGTCTCCAGTCCCAGAGCCAGGCAGGAGACATCCTATTCCAGCCCCACCAGGTCTATTCCCGTCCCGCCCCCACTCAGATGGGGCTCACACAGGCCAGGGGCAGCAGAGACCAGGCCCAAATAGACATTCCTACCGGAGAACATCCCAACTCCCAACAGCAGAGGGAGCACCCAACTCTGGAAAGAGAGAGAGGAGCAGGAGGGAGGCTTGGGAAACCAAAGCAGAAGGAGAGAGGAACCAGCAAGAAAGAAGCATTCGAGGCTGGAGCAGGACAGAGGAAGAGCAAATGGCAGGGACACCAGCAGACCTCTCTAGCCAAACCAGCCAAGAAAGGCTCCCAGGCTGCCTGCCCACACCTCAGCTCAGTCTTGACGGTTTGCATTCCCTTCCCATGTGTCCAGGTTCTTCTCCACCCACCACTGGCAACCATGCGTGTGGACAACACGGTCACTCTCCCTCCACGCTCTGGCTCTGGGACCCTCTTCAGGGACTGGGACCAGTCCAGAGCGCGTCAGTACAAGGCAGACAATGACACACTGGAGCAGGGATGAGAACTAAGATGAAGGAAGGAGATCCTTTCCAGGCAGGGCTTCATGCACTTGGAAGGGGCTGTGGCCTGGGACATTCAGACCTTGACGGGGAGACAAACAAGGAGCCTGCAGTCATGGAAGAGGACAGGGAGGTTGGATCTCCTGAGGACCCTGCTTATCCCCAGAGTTGTGCAGCCATGGGTCTTTCCTTCCCCAGTGGGCAGCCCTTTTATCCAGCCTCGTTGGGCCACAACCTTTCAGTCTACATCCACTCCCAACAAATGAAGTGCTCTGCCTAGGGCTGCCCTAAAACCAAAGCACCTCACAGCTCCTCTCCACATGCACCCTGGGGGCCTGGACTCTCCTCTATGGACACTCTGGTACCCCTCTCCCAGCAGTGTAGCCCTTAATGGGTTGGTGGCTGTGTCCCCCTTGTCCTCCATGCCTGCCAGATCTCTGCAGGCAGGCCCAGGATGGGCTTGGACCCGTTGCCCTGCAGCATTGACGGGCTGAGAGAGTTGGGCTTGTCCAGCCTGGAGAAGAGAGGGCTGCAGGGAGACCTTCTTGTGGCCTTCCAGTATCTGAAGAAGACCTACAAGAAAGATGGGGAGGAACTTTTCACAAAGGCCTGTAGTGATAGGATGAGGGGTGATGGGTTTAGATTGGAAATTAGAAGGAAATTCTTCACCCTGAGGGTGGTGAGACCCTGGCACAAGTTGCCCAGAGAAGCTGTGGAGGGTCCATCTCTGGAGGTGTTCAAGGCCAGGTTGGACGGGGCTTTGAGCAACCTGGTCTAGTGGGAGGTGTCCCTGCCCATGGCAGGGGGGTTGGAACTGGATGATCTATCTTTGACGTCCCTTCCAACCCAAACCATTTGATGGTTCTGTGATTCTATGATTCTATGTTGGAAAGAGCACAGCAGGTTCTTAACATCTTTATTAGCTTGTTGTTTTTTCCAACACAGTAAATCCTCTCTACAGCAACAGGTTAGTTAAATCTGGTTTACATATTGCTGTCTCGTGAGTGCCATGGCCTTGCTGCTGCTGGGACAAAACCAGGTCACACTCAGACAGGAAAATGCATTAAATTCTGCGGTGACTGGGAAAAATGGGAAAACTAACAAAAATCAAATGAACAACCCACCAGGGAAAACCCAACCGACCAACAAAACAAAGGTGAGGAACTGAAGGTGAGCACGGCCAGATCACCTCCAGCGAAACCACACAGCACCACTTGGACGAGAATGCAAGGGGAGATGAGCCCAAACTGGTCAGGGACTGGACATACCCTTATATATATATTCTGTATAGGTATTTATATATATCATCTGGAAGAACACGCTGAGAAAACAGAAGATCGCAGCAGTACCTACAGTAAAAAGTAGCTATGTAGCTTTCAGAGTCACACCAAGAAGGAAGCACACAGCAGGAAAAAGAGGGAGACGAATGGGGACACTGGTGTTTCGGGGTGGCCATTCAATGTGGGAGAGGCTGGGTGGGGTGTGGGTCTCAGGGCCAAAAGCCCCTGCACACCCATTGGGAGCTCCAGGACCCCTGTGCCACTTGGCTGAGGAGCAGGGACAGGGTCTGGGGGCAAGTGCTTTTAGGGGGGCTGGGTGGGACCTGCTCCCAGCAGGCTGGTTCTGCTTGCCCAGATGGTGGCACCTGGTGGGTCACCTACAGGTCCCTCCTCTGGTCCCCCACAGACTACCCACAGAGACCTGAAGATCCATCATCAGAGCTGCAGGCTCTCTTGCCCCAGGTACCAGGGGAGCTGAGCTCTGTTGCCTGCAGGGTGGGCCAGGGATGGCAGCAGAGACTGGGTGGCCAATGGTGGGGTTACGTGGTGACACAGCTCTCCATGCCAAGCATGGGAGGCTGGATCCACCCAGAACTGGTGGCCGGATGGGGTCCTGCAGCTTGAGGGGAGCCAAGCCCTTGAGAGAAACCCCGCTCATGTGCAGGCAAGATGCTGGGGGTGGTAGGTGTGGATCTGGGGGGTCATGGTGGGTCTGGCCAGCTCTGTGGGCAAAGCAATCCAGAGGGCAAAGCCAGAGCCTGGAGTGCTTCCTGATGTCCCATGGGTCACCCCACACTGCCAGCACCTTGCAGTGATGCACCTTGCGGGGCAGAGAGTGCTGAGGGTTCCTCAGCATTGCTGGGGGTGGGGTGGAAGTGTCTCATCTTATTGCTAATAGCTCCTCTGTGGTAACACCCAAAGGCTGTGGCAAAGCTGGAGGAGGGATTTCCCATGTGACATCCCCAAACCCGGTGGCCTCCGAGCCCTGGTGGCCCCAGCCCAAGAGCTGGGAGTGGATCTGCCGGTGTGGCAGGGGCTGAGCAAACCAGGGCACACAGCCCCCAGTCCTCCCATGGGATGGTGTTGGTGGCAGGTAGTGATTGTCCTTCTTGCAACAAGGGACCAAGAAAGTACCACCGTGGGTGAGGGCATGGGCAGAGGCAGAAGGACTCCTATGCCACCCTCAGCGCCGGGGCAGCTCTCAGGGTACATGACCAGGGCGAGGGGACAGTGTAGGGTGCAATTTCTCACACCGCTCAGCCAGCTCTGGGGCAGCAGGTCCTGGGGGATGCTGTTCTAGCTCCCACCCAGGGAGGGCTGGCAAGGAGACGTGGGAGCTGCATTCCCAGGAAGGACCGCTCAGTGAGCACTGCTCCCCATCCCTGTCTTCCTTCTGGTTTGGCCAACTGTCAGTTGACCTTGGGGGACCAACATACCTCCTGTGTCCTCTCCATGTCCTACCCACAGCCTGCTGTCCTGCTCCAGCCCACCATCCTGTCCTCATCTCATCAACCTGTCTCTGTTCCCCCATCCTCGCCCCATCCCCCTGCCACCCACCCCACCAAGTCAGGGCCAGGATGATGCTGGGGAGGGTGAGAACCAATGCAGAACCATGTGTGACCGCTGGATGAAGCCAGGAGCCGGAGCCAAGAGGCAGTGAAGTGAAGCCCCTCTCCTTCTCCAGTACAAGGTGATGAGGCCAATGGCAAAGAAGACAAATTGACCCCGAAGGAGCAAGGACCCTGGTGGAGGACATCCACGGGGCGGGTGGGTGCTGGCAGGATGCTGATGGATGGGAGATGGCTCTGGAGGAGACGTCGGTGCCGGGCGTGGATCTCAGCACGATACCTCCATGGTGTGGTTGATCTGCCCCATGGCCTCGGTGCTCTCCGAGTGGGTGCACGCACGTGGGCGGGTGCCATCCACTGAGCTGGCGCTGGTGAGGGAGGCCGTGCGGGAGCGTGCCAGGCGGGTCATGCTGGCAGATGGCACTGCACAGGCAAGAGAGACGCCCAAGGTGCTCAGCTCCCTCTGAAAGCCAGGAGGACCTGAGCCAACATTGCCCCACACAAGCAAAGCCGCTGGTCTCGCTACCCAATGTGAATGACCTGGGCACAAGCTCGCAGCATGCAATGCTGTGACAACATGAGCAGCTCCAGGCTGGCAGGAGACAGCGGGGCAGGGACGGGGTGCCTTGAGGCAGGAACATCTCCTGGGCATGCGACCGCTGGGTATGAAGCGGTGGGGACACCTGACCACCACACTCCAGGGAAGAAGTGAGTCTGGACAGGAGCTCTCCTGGCTCCACAGGGTGTGCAGGGCAGGTGTCACCCTCCTCCAAACAGGATGTCCAGTGGGCACAGCTCCTGGTCTGCTGGAGAAGGGTACAGTGGGCAGACTGCTGAGACTATGGCCACATAGGGGGGACTTCTCCAGATGCCATTCCTCAGCCCCCCGCCCCGGCTCAGGGTGCCAGCTCAGGCAAAGCAGAGCGAGGCAGAGGGCACCTGGCTGGGATGGGCCAGCCCCACACCCAGGCTGGTCCCAAAGGTGCCCGGGCAGCTCGAGGGCACAGGCCAGGTGGGCACCATGCAGCAGCGGGCACGGGCTGAGCAGCACTGAGCAGTACCTGTGCCTCCACTCAGCCTCCGATCCTTCAGGTGGGTGACTGGCAGGAGTGGAGTGGCAGAGGGGCAGGGAGGGCAGAGAGAGAGCATCAGCCGTGTTGGCTGCTCTGTGGGACCAGGAGCCCCCACCCAGCCCCATGTTGGCATGCACACAGACCTGCTCGTGTGCACACACACACACACGTGCATGTGCACATGGACCTGCACACACACACTTGGGTGTAGATGGATCTTCACACGTGCACACACACACACACACACGGTATCATGGACCCACACATGCACAACAGACTTGTGCGCACAGACTGTGCCCCGCGGCGTGCACACACACCTATGCGTCCACGTGTGCACAGAGCCCCTGTCCGCGCATGTGTGTACACACAGAGCCCTTGTATACACGCCTGCGTGGCCACAGAGCCTGGCCACCCGACGCCACCCTGCACGCACAGACATGTCTTGCACGCCTGCACCCGCGGAGCAGGGGTGCCAGGCTCCTCTCCTGTGGCAGGACACACGCTCAGGCAGGCACACACACATGTGCACACACAGGCCCGCGCCAGCCCCAGCACTCACTGTAGCCCATGCCTTGCAGGAAGTACTTGAAGGCTTCGGTCAGCTTGCCAGGCTGTGGGGAGAGAGCAGGAGGGGCTGAAATCCCCGCTCAGCCCCGTGCTGCTGCTGGCAGCCACGGCGCAAGAATCCTGCGCCCACCTCCCGCCAGCCAGAGGCAGCACTGTCTCAGCTGTCTCAGGGCCCAGTATACCCAGTTAACCAGGGAAATTGTGGGGGCTCACCTGTGTGACCTGGGGCAGCCCACCGGAGTCAGCCATCTGCAGAGAGAAGGTCCTGCTTAGGTGCCTTTGCTGCCCACCCTGGCACCCACTGGCAGGATGCCACTGCTGGGGATAGCCTGTTCTCCCCATGCATCCCCAGCTCCCATGGCCAGGATGGACCTGGAATGGGGAGACAGGGACACCCTGCAACCCTGAGGCAGGGGGCAATGGGGCACCACATGGGCAGCAAGGACCCACCCACCTACCTTCAGGAACGTGGTGTTGGTAGGATCCAGCTTGGAGTTACACTCCACCTGCAGGCGAGAGGGATGATATTAGCACCCTGGAGCACCCTGAGCCTGGCAGAAGTTGCCCGTGGGTACCACCACTGGCCCATGGCACGCCAGCTGGCATATCCGACTGCACACGTTGTGAGCACATCTGGGCTTGTGAGGAAGGGGAGGCTTCCCAGGTGTGGCAACCATGCACAGGTGCACACGTGCCCACACAAGCAGGTAGGTTTGCATATGAGCAGACGCACATCTGAGCAGGCAGTGAATATGACCATGCCTACACATGGGCACCCTCTGCATGCGACACCCCACCACTCACCACCCCCTCTTCAGCAGGAGCATTGTCTCCAACCACCAACATCACAGGGCACCTGGAAGAGAGAGGAGGGAGGGGCACCGTCAGGTCTTGGCCTAGGTGGACTCCACTGCCCTGGGACCACGCCAGCATGACTCTTACCGCAGTGTCTTGGCATTGGGCACGGTCCCAGGCCGGTTGATGTCCAGGTCCCTGCGGCTGATGGAGGAGAAAGGAGCCCAGTGTGAGCCCATGGGCAGGTGCTTACCAATGCCATGGGCAGCCCTTATCAATGCCATAATGCCAGAGCTGGGGCACCACCAGCTCCGGGAAGCAGCACCTAGCCCCGCTGTCCCAACATCCTGCAGCTGGAGGACACCACAGCCACCTCTGCCGTGACCCAATCAAAGCCCATGCCAGGGCATGCAGACCCAGCAGAGAAGAAAGGCTTAGAATCATAGAATCACAGAATGCATTGAGCAGGAAGGGACCTTCCAAGGTCATCCAGTCCAACCCCCCTGCAGTCAGCAGGGACATCAAGCTTGGCCTTGAGTGGCTCCAGGGATGATGCCTCCACCACCACTCTGGCAAAACCTGTTGTTGGGTCCTAAGCCCCACACACATGAGACAGTGCCTCTGCCCCCTCCCCCAGGTCTGACCCAGCACCCAGAGCAGGAAGGGACCAGGGGTCTGTGGGCTCGGGGACACGGTGAGGCCAGCACCGGTGGCCAGCTCTGCACCACCGCCTGCCTGTTCAGGAGGGTGATGGCAGCACCCAGCAGGGCTCAGGGTTCCCATGGTGGCCTCAGGGCCACCCGCCAGTGCTGCAGCCCCTCACCCTGGTGCAGACGGGGGCATCCCGCTGGCAGGGCCGCCCCAGGTGCTCACCTGTTGTACATATTGAGGAAGAGCTGGAGGTTGAACTGGTTCACCACGCTGCCGATCTGCTGCCGGTAGCTCTGCACCAGCTCCGTGTTGTTCACCAGCTCTTCCTGTGCCAGCGGGGAATGGAGATCAGGGTGGGTGCACCCTGCTCCCCCCGCCCAGTGGAGCAGAGCGGGAGGATGCTGGAACACGTGGCTGGGCATGGCACCGCTGCGGGCAGCACCCCCGGGCGGAACGTGGACACGAGTCGCACACCCGCCGCGCCTAAGCCCCGGGTCAGGCAGGTGGGACACAGGCCAACCTTGGCCAACCCCATCCCTGGGTGTGGGGTGGGTCCAGTGGCACCTGGCAGGGCACAGCCAGGGGGAGCCCACTGGGATGCTGGGTAGGGGGCCGGTGGCAGGGGGCTGGAAGATGGGCAGCCCTTACCTGGCTGAAGAGGTGGGACAGGACGGTGTCCGGCAGCGTGCTGGTGAGGCCAGAGAGCTGTGGAGGGAGCACAGAGAGTCACAGCCCTGCCGCAGCTGGCTCCCACCCTGGGGAGATGCTAAGGCTGGGGCAGGGGGGGGAACAGGGCCATGACAACCTTGGCAGCTGCCCAGTCAATCCAGCCTTTGCCATTGGGGTCGATATTCATGAGGACCAGTCCTTCAACCAGGTCAGGGAAGATGAGCTGTAGTGAGCAAGAGGGCAGATGCTCAGTGGGGAGGGGAGACACGGCCAAGGCAGCCCCCACCAGCACCGCTGCCTGCTGCGTGGGCATTGCATGAGGCTGGTGTGGCCCTGTCCTGGGGGCGAGGTGAGACCGGTGGCAAGACTGCCTGGCCATCATGGTCACAGCACTGCCGTCAAGCTGTCCCAGCCCCCCCAGGAGCCTTGGTAGCAGCACAGCATGCCCAGGGGTGTCAGCTCCTCTCTTCCCCGTGCCCCAAGCTGACAACAGCTACAGGCAGCTCAGGGCCAGCCCACCCTAGCCCCAGGCTCACCGCAAACTTGGCCAGCACGTAGGCTCCTGCCCCAACTCCAATCCCGATCACATACTTGAACCTGGAAAGCAGAGGTGTGCATGAGGGGGAGACCATGGGCTCCAGCACGGGTGCCCTGGGGCACCTCTCCACCCGCAGCATGGAGCATAAGAAGACATGAAGGACAACTCCCCTAGCCCCACACCCTGGCCTCCTGCCCAGCACCCTCAGCCACGGAGGAGAAGCTGACTCACCCGAAATGCTGCACCACACTGGGTAGCATGGCAGCCAGCTGGTCCATGGATGGGTACTGGTACCTGCGGCACAGGGAGGCACAGGGTAGTGGTTACAGGACCCGCACCGAGCGAGCTGGCTGGAACAGGGCAGCAGGGCTGCCCAAAGTGGGCAGGGAAATGCCACCCACCTGCAAGCCACCCCATTGCCCACCCTGGAGCAGTCAGCTGCCACAGGCTGACATGGTTTGGAGAGACTCCAGGGCAGAGCACGACAAGCCCAGCAGGCAGTGAAGGGACATCCCAGCGGGCACAGCAAGCCCCCAAAGCTGGCACCTACCCCTGAGGGAACTGCGAGGCTCCTGCCTGCTGGCCCGGCGCATCCACGTGGCACACCACAAAGTGCTTCGTGATCTCCTGCATGTCCTCGTAGTTGAAGAAGGTGTTGAAGCAAAGCTTGTCTGTCAAAGGGCAGGCAGGGATCAGAGCCCAGACGCCCTGGCACGGGGGCCTGGTGGGCCAGGGGAGCATGGAGAGAGGTTTCCTGGTCTTCTACTGCCCTTCAACCAGGAGGTGACATGCCACCAAAGCCCTCCCATCCCCTTCCCTCCAGGCTCCTCATATCCACAACGGAAACCATAGCCACTGTTAGCAAGGGCTGCATCCCTACTGGTTTTGGGAGGCATGGGGACAGACAGCCAGGAGGATGAGGAATTTGGGGTGAGTCTTGTCTGCTTGTAGGGATAAGTCTGGGGGATGCAAGCCCGGAGCTGCAGGACCACTCGGCAGGCAGCGGGATTGGCAGCCCAGGATATTATCAGCCCTATCTAAAATCCCTAGAAAGGGCTCAAGCAAACATGGGATTTCAGAAATGGCTGCAAATCTCCCTGCTTGGAAACCATCACAGAAACAGCCCCAGCACTGCTGTGGACAGGCCACCACTGCTGCAGCAGGACACAGCCATCACTAGGGCTTGGAGGGCTCCTTCCCCATGGCATCGGTGCTGGGACATCCTTCCCAAAACATGGGTGAGAGGTAGCATGTAAGGTCCATCACAACCAACATGACACATCCCTGGACACGAGAGTGCTACTGAGATGGTGAAGCAGCTCATGTAGCGTGTAGGTGACTCAGCCTCAGCTGCCAGTGGAGGGGGAGATGCTTCTCCCTGCTCACCAGGCAGCGGGCACCCCAGGTCAGCTGGGGGACAGCAAGGGGCAGGGCTCTGGGGTCCAGGTCCACGGCTGCAGGCTGACAGAGAGCACAACATCCCCACATCCAGAGCTCAGGGTCCTTCCTTCCCTGCCCATCAGGGTCCCTCCTTCCCTGCTCTTCCCCATCTCATTTGGCCGCTGCTACGCCCTGTCTCCAGCCGGGTCTGTGCTCTGAATACCAACAGGCCAGTGGCGGTGGTGGAGACCAGCTGGGCATCCCCCACACCCCGTCCTTGCCTGGCATGGGTGCTTGGACAGCCAGCACCGGGGTGGCCAAGCACTCCTGGAGGTGCGTAGCCTGGGCTTTGGGTTCAGCTGAGCATCCAAACTCTCCTGGTGCTTTCAGGTGCCTGGGGAGACCCAATGCAGCCTGGGAGGAGGCAAAGGAGCTGAACCAGGGGCTTTGGCCAATGTCCCAGCACCCTGTGCAGCCCCAGGCTCATTCCCACCTGCCCCTGCACCCCATGGCCCAGGAACCAGCACTCACGGTTGAGCCCCACGTCATGGTACGTCAGGATGGCTGGGCGGTTCCCCTTGGGTGAGCCCCGGATGACCACATGCAGCAGCCCGTAGGGAGTCTCAATGTCATGTTCCTGGGGGAAGAGGAGAGCTGGGGTGACACCTGCCTGCCCCAAGACGTCCTCTCCTGCCCTGCCATCCCACCCCTCACTGCTGCTTCCCTGGGCAGCTGGGTTCCATGAGAGCACAAGGGAAAGAGGAGAAGCCATCCTGGGAAAACCCCTAGATCCAGACATCTTGGAGTGGCAGAAAGCACAAATCTCCCCCAGGGAAGGGATAATAGGATTTATGATTGGACAGGTATATGATGGGATATGATCCTAGGATGTGATCGAGGGACAGCTGTTTGGGATGGGATGGGATGGGATGGGATGGGATGATTGAAGAGGACTTGGGAGAGGAGAATCATGGGACAGGACAGGTGGACCACAGCATGGGACAGAAGATCTTCAAAGGCCTGAGAGTCTGGGGGTTTTGACAACAGGACAGAGGATCACAGCATGGCCCAGTTAGCCTGGATTCACTGTACCTGGGACAAACAGGCAGAGGTCAGCCCCTGGACACCACCCTGGGAAATGCTGCAGCCTGATCCCAAAATGTCAGCTCAAGGAACGTTAAAATCCCTTGTCTGAAATGGCTGTGCCAGTAGGGCTGCCCCGTGCCTCAGTTTCCCTGGCTGGGAGGCCTCCAGCCTTGCTCACAGCCATTGTCTCCAGTCAGCAAGAGAAACTGAGGCTGCAAGCCCAGGTGCTGACGAGGGGACAAGGGGCCAGGGGTCCCCTCCAGAAGCCCGTGCCAGCCAGCCCACTGGCAGTGCCCTCAAAGCTGGGCTCTGGTGGGTGCAGGAGCATCATCTGCTGAGCAGGCCAGGCAGGGGATGCTGGAGAGTGCCCATCCAGCACGACCCTCACTGCAGGTACTGGCAGCCCCATGGATGGGCTGGCGGGAGGGGAGTGGGTGTGTGGATGCTCCCATGGGTTACACACCACCAAGGACTCCGAAGGACACGGGCCTCAGGTGGGAGGAACCACCATGAGGACAGGGCCTCCTCACTGCAGTGACACTGCTCACCAAGATCCACTGTGCCCAGGAGGACACAGCGCCTTAGGGCAGCTCAAGGGCTCTGTGTAATCAATGCTCGGCTCTCCAAGGACAGCCTGACCTCAGCCCTCATCCACAGCAGTCCCTCCGCTCCCCCGGTATTAGGCAGCAGGCAATGAGCATGAGCATCCCCCCCCGCCAACAACAGCTGGGGAAACTGAGGCAGAGGAAGGGCCAGGCCCAAGGTCACAGAGCAGGAGGCATCCATGTGGCCTGATCCTGCGCACAGGGCTGTCTCCTTGCCACCCCCATGCTCATGGTCCCCACCACAGCCTCGATAGCTCAGCCTGCAAATCTCACCCCAAAATCATATGCCCGAGGTGTCGGCACCTTCCCCTCCACGGCACCCCTGCGCTCGTCCCCCCCAGCCGGGCACATCCCTGCCCATGGCGCAGCCTCTGCAGCACTGCCAGGTACCACGGCCCTGCCCTTTGCCGCAAGGATGCTCGCCAGTGGGGAGAGGCCAGGGATGCAGGGAACACAGGCAGGGGTGGGTACCAACAACCTGCGGCCCCAGTGAGGAGAGGCGCAGGGGGGTCACAGCACCCATAGGTGCCCAGCCCTGTCCAGGTTACCTGCTCGCTGCTGCAATGCTCCCACCTCACTCCCCCTCTCCACACCAGCCTGTTGCCATCAGGCGTTGCAATCACCGCAGAGGCTGGAAAGCATCCGAGGGCTTGCTTTCAAAACAGCGAGAGACTCCCTCTGCAGCTCTGGGGGTGGGGAAGGGGGAGCATGGCCCCCACACACACCCCAAGCCGGACCCCCAGTGCAGCCTGCAGCCGCTGCGCTCTCTCGCCCTTGGCCTTGGCACAGCATCCTGGGGAGGACACGCTCAAGGACAACGCGTCCCTGAAACCTGCAGCACGTCAGGGATGCTGCAGTGGGGCTGGGGGGAGGGAGGGGGCCCCCCAGCAGCAGGTCCCTCCCTTGCCCCCATCCCTGCCTGGCCCACGCCAAGCCCTGCTGGGTGCCAAGGCGCAGCCTGGGCAAGCAGGGCAGGTCCTGGGGCCAAAGCCAGGGCAGCGAGTGCAGAACGGTGGTACCTACCCCATCCCAGCACTCGGGCATGGCGCAGAACCGGGCGGGCAAGGATGTGCAAGGCGGAGCAGGCTAAGCTCGGGGTGCTGGCGTGGGGCACAGCGGTGCAGCGGGCTGGGGCCAAGCGGAGCTCTGTGCTGGCTCAGCCCCTCGCCTGGATTTATAGCAGAGCCCCAGCCCTGCGCTAAAGCCCTCCCTCTCCCTTCCCCCTCGACACGATGCGCAGCCCTGGCAAGGGTTGGCCTCCATTGCGGGCAAGCGTTGCGATGGAGCCAGTGCTCCGCCATTGGCTGCCGTGGGAATTATTCATGCTCCAATTGGCCCCAAATACCCTTGTTTACGAAGGAAAAAAAAAAAAAAAACTGGCACCATGCGGCACTTCGCTCCATCTTCCCTCCTTCAGCAGAGCCAGGCAAGGCAGGGCTGCCTGCGCAGCATCGCGCTCTCAGGCCTTGCAGCACACGCAGCAGCAGCACGGCAGCGCCCAGCGATGCTCGCCCGCGCCCGCCACGCACACTTGTGAGGCTCTGGCCCCACACAAACAGGCAGAATCACGCCCGAGCCCACAGCTGCCCAGAGCGAGGCCCTTTGGCAACGTGCATGCCTGTGAACAGCCATGGGGACACGCTACACATGCAGGAGGATGCAGCCGGCGTGCTCTGCGTATGCACCTGAGCGTGCGCATTTACGCACAGGAACATGTGTCAACATGGACACGCTGCGGCCAGGCAAAAGCGTCCCCCCTCACCCCATGTCTGCGCATGCAAACGCTGGGAAAACAGATCCAATCACCCCACGCTGAAGCACGTGCACCCCACAAAATGCTTGCACGTACCCCCCACCGCGGGGCTGGCCCCTTAGTGCCTGTGTCAGCGCATGTTCCGCTACATGTATGTGCGTGGTCACACGTATGGAAGCCGCATGCCTGCGGCATCCTTCTCCCGTTTGCTTAGTGTGTGCGCCGTCATTCACGCCCATGGATGCACAACGAGCTGCACACACGCGGAACCATGGAGGGGCACACGCATGAGCACCACCCAGGCATCTGTGCTGCTGACCAGCAGCAGGGCCACCCCGCCTGCCACAGTGCACACAGGGTGGGTGTGATTTAGCCCCAGCCTGGACATCACTAGTGGCAGGTAAGTAAGGCAGGAGGGAAGACAACCCGGCAGCACCAAGGGGTTGAATCCTGCCCCTGGGCCAACGCGTGCTGTGTGCGTGTGCACATGCGTGTGTATCCCCATGTGCATGAAGGCAGATGGTTTCTGCCCCGATTCCAACAAGGCTTTGCAAGAGGACAAGTCCATCTACCGAAGCTTGCACCCACAGACAGCCTCATGCCACCACGGCCCCTGGCACCCTGCCCAGTTCAGCACCACTGCCCAGATTGGTGCAACCGGCTCCCCATCTGCTCCAGCACAAAGCTGGGCAATCATGGGTGGAGAAAGAGCCTCATGATCCCTCCAGTGTCTGCCCAAAGGGGCTGGAGAGCCACGTGCCAATGCCAGAGCACAGCAGCATCCAGCAGGGACCCTCCAGCCTCCGCCCACCGCTGGGTGCCATCTGGAGACTGCCATCACCCCTGCAGCATCCCCACCCTGTCATGGCACACACCGCAGCCACAGGCAAAGGGGGTCCAGCTGCCATCATCAGCACACGCTCAGGTTTCCCTGTGTGGCAAAGCCCCATGTCCTCAGCCGCACCCAGCAGGCTTGGTCTTGTGGAGTCTCTGATGTCTAATAACAAGGCTGAGGCACTTTTCCCTGGGGAGAGCCCTTTCCCTGGCCTGACAAATGATCACTCAGAGCCGGTGTAGAGCAGTGTCCTGCAAGCAAGTCAGGGGGTGTGGACATAGAAGAAAGGACAGACAGACAGCAGTGGGACGGCATCCCCCTTGCCTCCATCATCCCCCTTGCCTCCACCAAAGAGGCTTTCCTCTGCACTTTGTCCTGCAAGGAGCTCAGACCCAAGGCCAGAGAGATGCATTTCTGCTAACAAAGGATCACGTGTGAGGGAGAAGCCCAGCTCCCACGTGGTTCCTGGGACAGCTACAAAGCTGTTCAAGGGTTAATGTGCCATTTTTTCTTTCCTTAGCCCATGACCTGAGGAGCCAAAGAGCATGAGCAGCCACAGCCTCCGGGAAACAGCAAGAGATGCAGAGGGGCACGAGCAGGCAACGAAAGGCAGATGGTGGCAAAACAGAGGGGAGAAGGGGTGGAAAAGCCAACGTGAAGGAGGGTTTTGCCCCAGCACAGTCTGGGAAGCTCATCCCATCCCCACCCTGAGACTCTTGGAGGAGAACCAAGGGGGCACAGGGCCTGGCTGGCTCAGGGAAAGCCACTTTGATCCTTGCCCCGTTTATTTTTTTAGGCACCAAGGCCATGCAGGCGCATCACTGCGGCATTTGTCACCCAGACCCACTCAATCCGTGCATCACCAGGGACAAGGTTCAGCGTCACTCTAGGGCAATCTCTGAAATATGGGCTTGTCCTGGGAGAGTCATTGCTCTTAGCATCCCCTGAACACCAACCAAGCCCTGCCCCAGCAGAGCTGAGTGAGAGCCATACTGGTGCCTGTGGCACTACCAGGAGCTCCCTCCTTGCCTCCCTCTCCCTCCTCATCCTCACTTCGGCGACACCAGGAGGTTTGGTTCCCCTCCAGTGGTCAACAGGAACCCTGAGCAAGCCCAGACCTGCACCCCCTGCTGCTCCCAGCCCCAGCATCTCACCGGCTTTGGAACTGCTGGGAAGGGCGACATTTCTTTTCCACCATTGCCATTTCGGAATAATTTTGTGGCCTCCAAGAGAGTCACCAGAAATCTCCTACTCTGTGAACCAGAGCAGCCACTGCCCAGCATCCTGACCAAAGTCCTTGCTCCCTGCACCCTGCCACCCACATGGCTGCTGGAGACCAAGCAGGCCAGCCCCAAAAACCTGGGCTTTGCTTTGCGTCTGCCAAATCAGGGACCTGCACTCCCCTGACTGTCTCCCAGGATGAAAGAAATCCAGATTTATGTTCTTCTTGCATCTGCTGCTGTTTCAGTGCTGGACCTGGCAGGGCTCAGCCAGCACCACCCGAACCCACCCTCCTGGTGGTCCCTGCTGCTGGCAAAACAGCAACGCACAACCTGAAGCTGGTCACTGGTGCCCCTGGGAGCCCCTGCAAGCCCTGAGACCATGTTGTGTAGCTCCTCCGAAGAGGTGAAACAGAGGTACAAGGTGGGACATGCCAGCCAGGGGAGCAGAGGGACCCTGCTCCCTGAGAGAGGTAGGTGGTATGGGCAGGGCAATGCCCCAGCCCTCCAAAAAAGAAAGAGGCTTTCAAACATCCTTATGTAAGCAGGGAGCTGGCATCGCCTGGGAAACCATTGCCATGGCAATGGCAGAAGGGCTGGAAAAGCAGCTCGGCCCTCCTGAGAAGAAATGGTCAGTTTTAAAGAGGTTTTTGTCCCCGGCTCATCACCAAGTGCCCGCCAGCCACATCCGAGCAGCAGCACAGAGCATGCCTGGCAGTGCCGCGCGTCCGGCGCTGCCGTGGACCACCATGGACGTGCAGCCCTCCCAGGGAAGGGGGGGACACCAACAGCTGTGGCTCAGAGCTCCAGGCTGCTGTCCCACAGAGGACCCAGGGGTAGGAGATACCCATGTGGCTGGTCCTACCTTCCAGTCTGTGTCCACAGCAGAGAGGAAGATCTCCGAGTTCTCCTGGGGAGGGAAGGAGCCATCAGGGACAGGGATCACAGAATCATTATGGTTGGATGATCCCTCGCTGTCCCTCACTCCCACGGCACCCTCCTCCCACCCAGGTCATGAAGCTCCTGCCACCACAAGCTCCACGGCAGCGCTGGCTGCAGGGGGACACGATGCCCACATGTGTGCGCACATACACACACACATGTGCATGCACTACCCACACGTGCACACACACGTGTGTAATAGCATGTGCGTGCAACATCTTCACACACATACCTTGTGGCAACCAAACCCCTGCACACGCCTGCACACACATGTGCACGGAACATCACGTGTGCACCCGATACCAGCACGCGTCTGCACACCCCGCACCCAACAGCAGCACACATGTGGACCCGACACCAGCACACACACACACTCCCAAGCTCCCAGTTAAGCAGGAGCCAAAGCCAGCACGGTCACCAGACTCACCAGCTCAGCGTCCTGGCTCCGCAGCAGTGGCTTCTCCTCGGTAAAGCGCAGCTCATGCAGCCCTGCCATAGTCATCTCCTGCAGCAGCAGCCCTGCCCAGGGTGAGGGAGATGTCAGGAAAGGTCCTGCCTTGCTCCCCTTTGCCCAGCCCCCCAGAGACTCCCAGATCTCCCTTCCCACAGGGACAGGACCCAAATCCCAGAATCCCAGAACAGTAGGGGTTGGAAGGGACCTCTGGAGATCATCTCATCCAACTCCCCTGCTCCAGCAGCTCACCCAGAGCAGGGGGCCCAGGATCGTGTCTGGGCGTGTTCGGAATCTCTTCAGAGAAGGAGAGTCCACAACCTCTCTGGGCAGCCTGGGCCAGGCTCCGACACCCTCACACCAAACAAGTTTCTCCTCCTGTTCAGGTAGAACCTCCTGGGTTCCAGTTGGTGCCCATTGCCCCTTGTCCTGTTGCTGGGCACCACTGACAAGAGTCTGGCCCCATCCTCTTGCCCCCCATGGGCCCTTTAGCTCTTGATCAGCATTGATCAGTTCCCCTCTGAGGCTTCTCTTCTCCAGCTCAGCAGCCCCAGGGCTCTCAGCCTTTCCTCGGCACAGAGATGTTCCAGGCCCCTCAGCATCTCCACAGCCTCTGCTGGACTCTCTCCAGTAGTTCCTCGTCTCTCTTGAACGGGGGAGCCCAGCAATGGACCCAACACTCCAGAGGTGGCCTCACCAGGGCAGAGTAGAGCGGGAGGAGAACCTCCCTTGACCTGCTGGTTACACTCTTCTTAATGCACCCAGTAAGCTTCACACCGCCCATCTACCATGGGGACTTGGTGGTTCGGCTGGTCCAGGGGCTGCAGCGAGCCCCTCTGCTGGGAGCTGGAAGCAGGCATGGGACAGGCAATGCCTAGAGCAGCTCTGCTCCCACCTTCCACCCAGGTCCAATTCTCCTAGTTAAGGACAGACCCATCTCCAGGGCGTTGTCCTAGGCAAACTGGGAGACCAACCTGGTCTGTCCATGTGCGTCACCCCTGTAAAGCACCCAGTCCAGGGCAAGAACATCCCAATTCCCACCCCATCTTCCAGCATCAGTTGGAGAGAGAAAATCCAGCATTTTGTCTGGGTTGAGACTGCAGACAGATGCAGGTGGGACAGAGGGAGGTCTCCCTGCACAGACAGAATGAGGGGTGATACTTCAGCCCTGCAGAGAGACAGCAATGATGGGAGAAAAACACATGTGAAGCCTTTACTCCCAAACTTCTTGCCTCCAAAGCGTGTGCTGGCCAGCTGAGAGCTCAGCCCGGGGAACCACCACTCAGCAGAGGTGAGACACTGGATGCTGCTGATCAGAGCACTGGGTCTCTCTACCTTCCGGCACCACCATCTCCAAAAAAGACCCCCAGGCAAGCCCAACTTAGGAAGAAAGGGGAGCAAGGGCATGCCTGTGCCCCCAGCAGCTGTCTGCACACCGAGGGTGACAGCCACAGGGGACACATGAGACAATCCAGGCTCCCCTGTGTATAGATGGGGTGGAGCGGCAGGTCCCAGTGCAAGGGAATTATCCATATTTCCAGATCCAGACCTCAAGTGTTTCCCTTCACAGCTCCCATTTCCAACCCTTCTCCAAGGCCAAGCCTTTGGACACGCTGGTGCTGCTCCAAAGGGGCAAGCTCCAGTCCCACAGCCCCTCCGCTGGTCACCCATCCCTCACAATCCCCCCAGCGATGCCTGGGATGGTATGAGGCAGCACTAGCACCCCAGCGGACATGGACCCCACTCCATCCACAGCCTCAGCCAAGCCTGCTCCATGCTTTCTCCACCTTCAAACCTGGGTCAGCCCAGGTTGGCACTGTGGAAAGGCCAAGCAATGCCTCAAAAGCATTGCAAGGCCACCAGGAATAGAGGAGCTGGTCATAAACTCCTCTCCCAAGCCAGCTTTTGCTCATCCGACTGGGTCTTCCATTCAGAACCCAAGTGGTCTGTGCCACCTGCCTGCTTTCTGCAGCCACCGCACTTTGCTTTGCTCCTTGGGAGCCATGCAACAAACCAGAACGGTTTGGAGGGAGCAACACCACTGTGAAGCCTCCTGGGAGTGCCAGGGTGCCCAGCGTTGGGGGTCTTCGTATCACCTCCTGCACAGAGGGTCCCGCTGAGGCGGGGTCTACACAAAACCCCAGTGGGGAGAGGTGCCAGCAGACCCGTGGAGAGACACGCGGCTCCAGGCTGGGCTGCTGCTGGGGAAATGGCTTTGCACAAGGGGACGACCCTTGCCTACAGCCCACCCCCAGCACAGCCAAGACGGTGCACCTGCAAAACCACCAACCAAGCCACCCCACAATCTCTTGGGGCACAATTCCAGGGTGAAAAAAATGGGAGGAAAATCAGCCTCACCGGTAGCTGTGTCTGGAAGAGAGCAGGAGCGTCCCACGCTGACCATGCTAACGCTCTGTGTGGCCACAGCCCCAGGGCGGCCGGGAACAGCACTTAGCGCACAGTGAGTGCCTTTATTAATTAAAGCCTCCAGCTAATATAGGAGGCAGGGGGGCTGAGCCATGAGGAAAGGCCCTGTGACCTTGCTGTCGTGATGGGGGAAGAGCTAGCTCATGAGGGATGTGGCAGAGCCCTAAGCCAACCAGCATCCTCAGCGCGGGACGGATGGTCATGCTGGTGGCTTCCTGTGGAAGCTTCCCGTGCCACCGCACAGGTCTCTGCTCCTGCCAGCACAGCAGTGGGGCTGTGGGCAGTGTCACCCAGCCCAGCTGGGCCACCAGCACTGGGGAAGGCTGGTGAAGAAGTCACGGCTCTGGGTCTCATAGCCAGAACAACTTGGCTCCCATCACACACCAGGGTAGCATGGCTGGTAATGAGCCCAGTAATGAGCCCTTTACCCACTCAGCTTGCCCCAGTGCTCCCCAACAGCGCCCATTCCCTGGGTGCCATCCCAAATGTGCCCTCTAATCCCAAATCTGCCTGAAACCCAGCACGACATTAGTGCTCTGGTTGGAATCAGTGCTTTGGTTGGGACCTGTGCTCTGGCTGGGACCTGTGCTCTGGTTGGGACCTCTGCTTTGGCTGGGACCTGTGCTTTTCCCCTCCAGGACCCGGATACTGCATGTACAGACAGGGATGAGAACAGCCACGCTGGCTCACCATGCCCACGAGGAGAAACAGCTCGTGGCAAGGAAATACACTATCATCATCATCATCATCATCATCATCATCATCATCATCATCA
Organism: Eurystomus gularis; assembly: GCA_013400335.1. Taxonomy (NCBI): domain Eukaryota; kingdom Metazoa; phylum Chordata; class Aves; order Coraciiformes; family Coraciidae; genus Eurystomus; species Eurystomus gularis. The sequence goes on along the minus strand of VZZY01000484.1, from coordinate 30,622 downwards.
TCATCATGTTGAGGCTGTGGGCAGGGCCCTGCGTCCTGCCCTGGCTCAGCCATGGCACCCATAGGATGCCAGCATGGATTCTCCAGGCGCAACAGACTGGGGGGGGATCCATCCAGAGGGGCGAGGGTCATCCCTCACCAGGCAGCGAAGCCAAGACGACCTTCAGCAAGGCGGGGAGAGGGAGGAAAGGCACCTGCAGCCTCCCCCGGGACACAGAATCGTGCCCACAGCATCGCTCCCTGCTGAGGAAAACCCTGGCCTGGTGGCCTGGGCCACCTCCTGCCAGGCTGGGGCACCCCCAGCCTGCGCTGCCCTCCTCGGGGGGCAGAGGTCTGCAGCCCCCACAGCCCAGCCTCACGGTGGGGTCCAGCAGCGGGCGGAACGCAGCGGGAGACCCGCCAGGCAGGGGCCGAGCTCCCCGGGCTCGGGGGGCGGC